>SKCR01001599.1:0-28094 GCA_019454045.1 Zanthoxylum bungeanum | reverse complement strand
ACACGTGGCATTTCGGATAAGGTGATAGGTGACACGTGGCAAGGCGGCTGGCAACTCAATGATTATGCTAACATGGCGATAACGTGGCGCTGACGTGGCGATAGTGATTTTCGGCACCATAGAATTGCGACACATGGCACTTCGCGATTGGATGATGATGACGTGGCGGTGACGTGCCACGTTGACTCGGTCAACTGGTGATGTGGATGATGACGTGGCTGACACGTGGAGTGACACGTGGCGATGGCGATTGTCGGCACCATAGGATGATGACACGTGGCAAGGCGCACGTTAGCAAATTCAACTTCTTCTCAGATTCTGACATTTGGACCCGGCGCACGTTAGCATGGATCGGAGCACGTTAGGCGTCGTGACGCGTAAAATTAAAAAATGCCCTTTTGTCCGTTTTTCACTATTTTGGCCCCAAATCACCTCCAGAGAGTCCTGAAACTTTATATATCTACAAAATAACACAAAACACATCAAAATATTCACAAAACTCAAGAAACTATACAAAATATTAAGTTAAATGAGTGGAAAATAGTGATATAATTACCACTCATCACACCCCCAAACCTAACATTTTGCTAGTCCTCGAGCAAAATACAGAATAAAATAACATAAACTTCTTTAAAATAAAATTTAACTACACACTTTCGTAGGGATCACAGTTGCATTTAGCGTATGCAACAAGCCTTTAAACCCATAGGTGTCCCTAGTGGACGAGTTGTAGTCTCGCGAGTGTTTACAGCAATGATACCTATTGTAGGCACATCATTTTTGCATATAAGTCCCTATGATGAGTCTCATTTGGAGACACTACCTTTTAAGTCACGAAGTCGCGGGAAACGGACGTCGGAATGGGAAATTCAGAATAAGTGGCCATCAGATTCATTTCACAGTTCACTGTTTTAGTTCTTGCTGCGTTCGATACCACGTTCGAACGTCAAGCAGATTGCGGGCATTCGTGTAGCGTTCGAATGGGCGTTCGATTGGTGACGGTTTTCTGGTTTTGCTGCTAGCCTCACACCCAAGCCCAATTAGCCCACCAAGCCCATAAAACACATCCCAATTAATTAAATACATATTTAACACATGGTGAAATTAAATAAAATCTAAAAATCACATACCAAATTAAAATAAATATCAATAAAAATCATGCCTAATTAAAATCAATCAAGATTATTAAATACCAAACTAAACCAATTGTATGCCTAATCAAAACAAATTAAATATATTAATTTCCTAATTAACCAAATTTTGTCCCCAATCAATCTTAGGCTTTCCTTGCATGACACCAAATCATATCCTCCTTTAATGCACCAAATCCCTTCCTTGTCAAGCAAGGATTAACCCTAGCCCTTTGCCTATAAAAGAAACCCAATTCCAACCCTTCCCCCTCCTAGGACATTCATACAAACCACAGAAAAATTCTGAAAAGTAAAAGACTTCTAGCATTCACACATAACAAAAGCTATAACCAATAAAGAATTCTCTCCTCCTACCTCACTCTCAATAACCGAAAATCACAAACCAAAGAACCACATTGCCTTGACTAAAATACATCCCGAACAACCCCTTTTACCTCACCAAAACAGCCCATTTACCTCACCAAAACAGTCCCAAAACCACACCATAACATCACCGAAATCACACCCAAACAGCAGCCCAAATACACCAAGAACAGTAGCCTAAATACAGGAAACACAGTGACCGAAAATTAGCAGTAAGACAGCAACAAAACAACAGTGAAACGGATCGAAAATGGTAGCTTGAGCAGCGAAACAGCGAGAGAAAACATTGAACCAGTGGACCGGAGGAGTCGCGGAGCATCCACCCTTCCGACGACCGTGTACGGTACTTCCGAGAGTCGACATAAAAGGTTAGACCTGAGGGCACTTTTGTATTTATTTTTTATTCACCTTTTAATTGTCTTAGTTTTATTTCGTATGAGAGTCGTTTATGGATGCATGTTTGTGGTTTTGAATAAAAATGGAAAATGTGTCGCCTCTTGTGGTATATAGGATGGAAACCCGGACATAAATTTCATAGCCGATTCTGAATGGACGGTAGTATGATCTGTACTCGGGATACAACTCCACGTACCACTTGAGTATACGACACATATTTTATTTCATGTTATCTTGATTTGTTTATCTTTATTTAAATTCTGCATGTTATTTGTTTGAGTAATGATAAGGTAAAGTGCATGGGCTTAGTAAGTGCGATTAAAGGTCCTCTATTTCCAGGGGTTAAAATCCTTTACCACGATGCTTTGCCGCGCCAGATGATGTATATTCGGTTGAATGTGAGATGTGTTCAATCGGGCATACAAAGTCCGATATCGTTGTCTTTGTTTTTTATGTGCATTATGTCATTAGCGTATGGGCTTAGTAAGTGTGATTAAAGGTCCTCTATTTCGAGGGGTTAAAATCCTTGACCACGATGTGTTGCCGCACTGGATGATTATATTCAGTTGAATGTGAGATGTGTTCAATCGAGTATACGAAGTCCGATATTGTTGTCTTTATTTCTTATATGCATTGTGTTATTAGCGCATGGTCTTAGTAAGTCGGATTAAAGGTCCTCTATTTTGAGGGTTTAAAATATTTTACCACGATGTTTTACCGCGCCGGGTGAGGTATAAATGATTGGATGGGAACGAGTTCAATCGGACACGTGAGGTCCTACATTATGGATTTGTTTGTCTATGTATGTGTTGCATGCATCAGGTCTGGTTCCGTTCGAACGCTTTCTGAAATGCTATATGAATACGAACCCTCTGTTTACCGTTCGAATGGGTTTTCGGACGCTACTCGAACGCGCACGCATTTTCTCAGTTTTATCATGCATCAGGTCTGGTCCCGTTCGAATGCGTCCTCAAACGCCACACCAACGCGAACCTTCTGTTTACCGTTCGAACGCGTTTTACAAATGCTACACGAACGCACACGTATTTTCTTTGTCTTATCATGTATCAGGTCTGATCCCGTTCGAACGCGTTCTCAAACACTATATGAACGCGAACCTTCTGTTTACCATTCGAACGCATTTACGAATGCTATATGAACGCGCGCACACTGCACTGAGTCTTTTTCATCATATTTTATGCATAATTGCCTCTATTAGTTATCCCTTTATATTACAAATGGCATAAGTAAGGGACCATTTCAAACCCAACGGTTTGAGGTCTTCCCTTGCGAGGGGGTGAGTGCGGCCTTAAATCTTTGTCCCGGTTCACACCGAGTGGCGACTCCATCATTCTCCGGTTTAGTCCCCCGTGGGCTACTCCGTACTCCCAACCGGGCCGCGAGCCCGGAACAGCATGCGTCCACCCAGTTTCTGTGTTCCCACAGTCTGGCGACTCCACTGGGATAGAGAATCGGCCTTGAAATAATGTCTTGTAATATTATGATTTGTGCTTTAATTAACCGTGTCTACTGTGGTTTAAAAGGGTTTTAATCAAATGCACTTTTAAGGCTAGGTAATGGTTTGGTGTCTTCCCGCATTCACTACCTTTCTATAAGGAAAAGCTGTGAAGGCACCTAGATAATCACTTACTTGTGGCCTATTGTGATGGACTAATTTGGAGGACCCGTTGTTTATTCCTGTCACCAAGCGATAAGAGCCTAAGAGGCTAGGGTACTTAAGAGAGCCTCGCTTCACCCTCCCTCTGGGGAATCTACAACGGGAAATCCATTTGATAGTCAATCACACACCATAACTCGTTGGCACGTACTGTAAGGTATAAAAAAGGTGCGCTCACTTGGTCGCTCGAACCCTTAAGTTGGGAGACCTAGTTGTGGACAATCTTTCGCCAGCGAGAGTCTTTGTCTACACTCCCGCAAACCCACACGTAGATCGGGGTTGTATGGCCTATAGCAACTATTTCCTCGTGCTTGTGGACCATCCTCATTTGGATGCAGTTGGGCTTCTTTTCAAAAATACGAACTTGTTGGGCCATTTAAACTAGGACGAGTTCGTATCCTATGACAATTGGGCCAAAAACTTCTGAAATGTTGATGGGCCACTCTGTAGAAACTATCTCTGTATTCTTGTGTTTGGGAACATTGTTGTTTGGATCCATGCGTACCTTTTGTCATGAGGTACGGGCTTGTTGGGCCATTTAAACTGGGACAAGAACGTATCTTATGACGATTGGGCCAAAAGCTTCTAAAACGCCAATGGGCCATTATATGTTTGTGTTTAGGAACATTATCATTTGGATACGGTTGGACTTCTTACCATAAGATGTGAACTTATTGGGCCATTTAAACTGGGAAGAGTTCACTCCTATGAAATTTAGCCCAAAAGTTTCTATAAATGATGATGAGCCGATTTCTGTGAAAACTTCAATGAATATATATTCCATGTATCGCATACATCTCATTCATCTCATGCATACATATATCCTGTTAACACCCTCTATGTCTATAAAGGACATCATAGATTCATGTTGGGTTAGGAAAGAGGGAAGACTCACTAAAAGACCGGTAACAGATATGAGTACATCCGATAACGAGGTATCCCGGATAGATCAATTGGAAAACGGTCTCGCCAAAATTACTGAACAGTTGCAAGCCTTGACTAATGTTGTGGCTGGTATGGCTGTACCCCGTGCTGGGGGAAGTTCTGAGAATGTGAGGCGCGAGGAGCCTCCGAATGGGTTGGGGGATGATATTCCCGTTTTTTATGATGACATGGCAGAATATGCGACAGGCAGAGTGATTGGGTCTCAGGGAGAATTTTAGAAGCTTCAGGATCAGGTTGAAACAGTTACCCGCAAAATGAGGGGTAAACATGAAGAGTTGTTAGATTATGAGGTAATGACCTTCGAAGAACAGTTGCCAGCTCAGTTCAAGATGCCGGATATGGCTAAGTTCAACGGAAATGGGGATCTGAGGGTCATCTCCGTCAGTATGTTTCAGTTATGAGTTCAGTGGGTTTATCCAAGCGTCAAGTGCAGAAAATGTTTGGGATGTCACTTGAGGGAGCGCTGGTAGTTTAGTATCACAGCCTTGAGAAGAAGATTAGGGAAGATTGGAAGGAACTGGCTGATGCTTTTCTAAAGCAATATGTTACAGATCTGGAGATTGATTTGTCACTCCAAGATTTGGAGAACACTAAGCAGAAGTCGGAGGAAAGCTTCAAAGAGTATGTAGACCACTGGAGAAGCCAACTCCTAAAGAGGCAGACTCAGCCCTCAGAGAATGACCAAATTAAGATGATTATCAAGGGCACCAAGCCCTCCATCTATGGGAAACTGAGGAGGATGACCTCCATGATCAATGACTTCCGACAGTTGAGAGAAACTGTCATTGATATTGAAGAAGAAGAAGCAGAGAACATGATGTTTTATGGCCTGAGTAGGAGGCCTATTGGGGGAACATCAGGTATCAAACCTGTTTCTGTGGAGATTGCTGCCATCCGGAATCGGAGATTCTCCAACTTAGGGAGACCCTTGTCTAAAGTGCTGGAGAAATTAAAAAGACAAGGACTTTTGAAACCCATGGAGACCAAACCACTTCCCAACCCTCCACCACCACATCTCAACCTGAGCCAATACTGTCACTTCCACCAACAGAAATGCCATGACACTGACAATTGTGCCCGCCTCCGCCATGAAATCCAGGACCTTATAGACTCCAAAAAGATACCCGACCCTGAAACAGAATGCCCCAACACACACCAGAATCCCCTACCAAATTACCACTATGTCCCCCCACCGATCTATATGTAAACCCTGGCCTACCTGAAAGCCTTGTCCTCAAATCCTTTGACCACCAACCCTATTGCCTTGGAATTTGGGATAGTAACAGTGAAGATGAGACAGAATGGGGCAGAATTTCTGGGAAGACTTCTCCAGTAGTGATGAAGAAGAAGTAAGGGGGATGACACGCAGTTGGAATTTCTACAATGATATGACTGAGAATGGTAAAGGAGTGTTATCAGAGGGTAGAGAAGTGGCTGAAAATACAGAAAATGCCGAGAGAGATGTAGTGCTGCAGCAGTTGAGGAAAACCCGAGCACAAGTGAGTATATGGGATTTGTTGTGTGCATCTCAGGAGCACAGGCGGGCCATGGTTGAGGCCTTAAGCAAGATAGTGGTGACGGAGGATGCCAACCCCGCAATGTTTGTTGGTGCAAAAGGAGGCTTTGCAGGCAATCACTTTTTCTGAGGAAGAACTCCTAGCTGATGGAGAAATCATAATAGACCTTTATTTATCAGAGCTGAAGTGAGGGGTAAAATGACCTCTTGTGTGATGGTGGATGACGGCTAATCCATTAATGTGTGCCCGTTGAAGATTTTGGCCAAGCTGGGTATAAAGACAATCGATCTGGATCCCTCTATTATGACTATCAAGGCTTATTATGACAGTAAGCGAGGAGTTGAAGGTACATTTGTAGCAGCGGTCAAGGTTGGTCCTATTTAGAATGAAGTTGAGTTCACAGTGTTGGATATCCCAGCCACTTTTGCCTTATTGTTGGGAAGGCCTTGGTTTCATAAGCTTGGGGGCGTGCCCTCCACTCTACATCAGATGATTAAGTTCCCTTATGGGGGAGAGATTGTCACCATCCGAGCTGAGGTAGACAATGTTGTGGCTGCTTTGGAAATACAACCTTTCGCGAGGTTCCAAGTGTCCGCAACTTTTGAGGAATTGGTGGATCCTAAGGTAGCTAGGATCATGGGAAAAATGAAGTTCAAGCCGGGTGAGGGTTCAAAACTGCCAGACTTTAGAGGACATACTACTCGGAGGGGTTTGGAGTACAAATCTGACGAAGAAAAGCCGAAAGTTAAAAAGAAAGGGCTGAAATTGATGGAATGTTTTGTGAAGGCTTCAGGTTATCAAGGTAAGCCCGAACCAATAGAAGTTAATGGGATTGTGCTGCCTGGTTTTGAGATCTTCCAAGAGATGCTGGGTAAGAAGCCGCTGACCGAAGAAGCTGTGGAGGAAGAGAATTGGGAAGAAGAATTGATGAAGTTGGAGAGCCTGACTCTCGAAGAGGATAAGAAGTCTGAGAAGAACCTGGTTGGGAGGATGAAGTGTCTACCGATGATGAAGACATTTATCTTCCTGATTTATTTGAGTGTACTCCCGTATTTATTAGCAATAAAGACAATCATTTTGCTTATTTGCCCGAGTCTTTTTCCTCTAACTTGCATGGCTTGAGTATACTTGATATCAGCTCCACCACAACGAATGCATTTAACTTAGGCACGCCTGAGAATCCTAAGGAAATTCTGATTGCAAGTGAAGTTACCGTTGAAGAGCGGGAGAAATTAGAAGAACTATTGGTCAGATATGCCAAAGTGTTTGCTTGGTCCTATGAGGACATGTCTGGAGTAGACAGAAGCATTGCCCAGCACACAATACCAACTTATCCGAATTGAAGCCAGTGAAACAGAAACTTCGACAGATGAGACCTGAGTGGGCCGAGAATATCAAAGAAGAGGTTAAGAAACAGATAGATGTGGGGTTCCTGAAAGTGGTAAAGTATCCTAAATGGTTAGCAAATGTTGTGCCAGTACCGAAGAAAGACGGGAAAGTCAGAATGTGTGTGGATTACAGAGATCTCAACAAGGCTTGTCCGAAAGATGATTTTCCTCTACCTCATATTGATGTACTAGTTGATAGTGCAGCCTTATCTGCCATGTATTCATTTGCAGATGGGTTTTCAGGGTATAATCAGGTTCTTATGGCTGAGGAAGACAAGCACAAAACTGCCTTCGTCACAGAGTGGGGTATGTATTGTTACAAGGTAATGTCATTTGGGCTCAAGAATGCAGGAGCTACTTATCAGCGGATGGCCACTACATTGTTCCATGATCTGATGCACAAAGAGATTGAAGTGTATATGGATGACATGATGGTGAAATCAGAGACAAGAATCGGGCACATAGAAGCACTGGAGAAGTTCCTTCAGAGGGTCGATAAGTACAACCTGCGGTTGAATCCTAAGAAGTGTGTGTTTGGAGTGACATCTGGAAAATTACTGGGACATACAGTGGGGATGGGTGGAATAGAAGTAGATTCTGAGAAAATCAAGGCAATTACTGAGATACCGGCACCGAAGACAGAGAAAGAGGTTAGAGCATTCCTTGGGAAGATTCAGTATATCAGTCGGTTCATCGCCAAGTTGACGTCAGTATGTGAGCCTATCTTCAGACTGTTGAGAAAGGACCAACCAGTGAAATGGAATAAGCAGTGTCAGTCAGCTATCGACAAGATCAGAGAATACTTGGTAAAGCCTCATGTATTGAAACCTCCAAGACCGGGCAAGCCCTTAGTACTGTATTTAGCTATAGAATCAGAAGCACTGGGGGCAATGATGGTACAGGTAGATGAGACCGGGGTAGAGCATGCAGTCTATTATCTCAGTAAGAAAATGCTTTCGTATGAAGCCCGCTATCAAGAAGTAGAGAAGATTTGTTTGGCAGTAGTATGGGCATCCAGAAAATTACGGCATTACTTCCAATCTTACAAGATCCAGGAAGTGGCAAAAGAGAATCCTTTGAAATATCTGCATTCAGTGCCTTCGCTAGTGGGAATATTGGGCAGATGGTTAGTTTGCTGACAGAATGTGACATTGAGTACCTCACTTCCAAAGTGATCAAGGGGAGAGTTATAGCAGAGTTTCTGGCATTGCAACCTATTGAAGGGGATCAGAATAAGTTTGAATTTCCAGATGAAGAGATCCAGGCAATAGCAGTTCAGGGATGGAAAATTTATTTTGACGGAGCAGTGAATTGTAAGGGAGCCGGAATTGGGATCGTGATAGTGACCCCCGAATGAGAGACTTTGCCTTTGGCTAAGAGGTTGACGTTCAGAGTAACTAAAAACATGGCCGAGTATGAAGCATGTGTTTTTGGTTTGACTACGTTGATAGCCTTGAAGGCTGAGAGTGTGGAAGTCTTCGGAGATTCTATGTTAGTAGTCCAGCAGATGCGAGGAGAATGGGTATTGAAAGAAGAACGGTTGAAACCTTACCTTTTTCATCTCAGAAAGTTGGCACAAGTTATCCCCGATTGTAAGTTTCAGCACTTGCCGAGAGAAGAGAATCAGATGGCAGATGCATTAGCTACACTTGCAGCGACTTGGGAGAATCTGGAAAAGTTAGTGATGAGACCGTTGGTACTGACAACAGCAAATAGACCCGTTTATGAGACAAAAAGAGTCCTGGAAGTGGATATCGACGATGGTAAACCTTGGTATTACGACATTCAAAGGTATCTGGAACACGGGGAACTCCCGGAGGGAGCAAGCAGAAAAGACAGATTAGCCATTCAGAAATTAGCTTCCAAGTATGTGATTTTGAAAGGGGAATTGTACAATAGGCAAGCAAACGGTATTCAGTTGAAATTGTTGAGTTTCAATCAAGTCCCAAGGATCATTTATAAGCATAAAACAATATGAATACACATCAAATGAGGTGCGGAATAAACTCACATTGAACGGTTTGAGATGCGAAGAACAAGTTGTGTTTTTGCCTCCCTCCAAGCTCGGCAGTGGCTTCCTCATGCAATGGACTGCTCGGTGTTTTGGTGGTGGTTGTCTCCTCCATGATCGTCCATTGATGAACACCATGGAAGCTCAAAGCTTCAAGCTCCAAAAATAAATCCAAGCTCATGAAGACACTTCCCTATCACCTATGTATCACTCAAGGTGTGCTAGCACTTCTTCATCTTCCTTTATTCTCGGTCAAACCAGAAATTTGAGGAAGAAATCGGCAGTGAGCCGTGAGGAGGGAGAAGAGAGAAAAGGAGGGAAGAAAGGTTTCCTAGAAACCGTGTGAGAGTGGAGAGAGAGGTTAGAAAAGAAAAATGTATTTTGGTTTATATATTTTTTAAAATAAAATAAACCATATACAACTTTTCAATTTTCAAAAATCCAAAAGTCAAAAACCAAAAAGCAAAAAGCATTTAAAGCTTTTCAACTACCACATCAATCACTCAAATCAAGTGACAACTTGTCACATCACTCAAAGTGACATTTGATTTGACGCTTGATGTGACTTGCGATTTGACGCTCGATTTGACTTGCGTGCCGCACTCGAATTCAAAATGCGAATGCGCTCGCAGATAATCACGGGCTCGGGTTCGTTAATTCCAAATTAATGAATTTTCCGTCGCGTCGTAATTAAATGATTACGCCTAGCGAATTCACTATTCACGTCGCTAACGAATTAATTCTAAATTAATTCGTTCGCCCGAATTAAAATCTAATTTTAATTCCGCGTCGAAATCCAATTTCAAATAATATATCAAATATATTATTTTATCGATTAATTCCAAATTAATCGTTCTCTCTCTTTAAACGATATTTTATCCCAGATAAAATATCTCCGTAATTAATCCCAGATTAATTTTCTCTCTCATCGAATTAATCCCAGATTAATTTTCTCTCTCTTCCAATTAATCCCAGATTAATTAAAGTGCGAGTCATACGTCATCGGTGAATCTTCAGGAAGCGACCCATGAGATCTCCAGATATGTTGGCAGTAAATACGGTCGTCGGACTATCCGAACACGTAAGTACCTCGTACTACGTTTATACCGATTTACAAGACAAGGTTGGCTTCTAGCAATCGCCATGCCTACCCAATTCTCCAGAAATATTCTTACAGGAATATATAGATCTGTATCAAGCGTAGTATACCGTAGTATTGTGTATATCAGCCCAGTATCGGATAGTCACGTGCTAGGGCTGGGGCTGGATAAGTGTCTGCCCCGTCCGAAGCATATGTCGGATGTCTGGTAACTAGTCTCTATAATCGGATATACATGACCTTGTCATAATATCCCGATGGCCGGCCAGCACTTAAGAGCACTAATACCGTATCCTGCGTGACATCATCTCCACTATGACTGAAGTGATACTTCCGTCTTGACATCACACCCAATACACTACGACTCTCTGATAAACCAGAAGTGGTGTACGCAGAACCGGTTAAAGCCATGTACCACCAAGACCAAAGTCTACCGATTATCGCAAGTATTAGCGATGTAAGTCTGAGGTTAAGACTATACACACCTACCTTGATTTCGGCCTCCCATAGACACATAGTCATGATACCAATGGGATTCCGATGGGTCTATCCAGAGCGAAGCTGTTTCCCGTACCATCGGTGAAACACGACCTCCTATCGCACTTGCATAAGTACCCAATACTTATATATATGAGAACTATGCCGTTGTGCCCTCACAACACACACAAGTGCAATACTAGCCTATTCCGCATTATCGATGTCCTGTCTCGATAATACTACGACTAGGGATATTTAATGATTAATCCTTCGTGGACTGATACTGTCTCATATCATTCTCAATCCAGGAACTAATCATATGGACCTCTCTTCATTTATATATCTAAGGTGATCTAATCACAAATGATGAGAGTACAATCTCATTTGTCACATAGTTAATTTGCTACAACAACACAATGATCTGTGCAAATAGTGACGCTATGGGTCATTTTGTCCAACAGAAATGTTTGAGAAAAGAATAGGCTCAGCAGGTAATGGAAGAAGTACATGCCGGGATATGTGGTCCGCACATGAACGGGTTGAATATGTCCCGCAAGATAGTGAGACAAGGTTTTTACCAGTCAGCCATGGAGACAGACTGCGCGAAGATGGTAAAGCACTGTCATGATTGTCAAGCACACGGTAATTTGAATCATTTGCCGCACACAGAGTTGCACGGGTTGTCAGAGCCGTGGCCTTTCTCAGCATGGGGAATTGATATGATTGGAGAGATTCGACCGAATGCGTTGAACGGGCATCGCTTCATAGTAGTGGCAGTAGATTATTTCTCAAAGTGGGTGGAAGCCGAGTCATTCCGCAATGTTACAGTGAAGCAGATGGCAAAGTTTATAGCTCGGAATCTCATTTGTCGGTACGGTATGCCGCACCATGTGGTTACAGATAACTGAGTTCAATTCCAAGGGGAAACAAAGGAAATGCTACAGAAATACAGGATAGGCCATCATAAGTCATCACCGTACAGGCCGCAGGCAAATGGGGCAGTTGAGGCAGCCAACAAGACAATAAAGACAATTTTGGCCAAGATGACAGAGAACTGCAGGGATTGGGCTGACAAACTACCGTATGCTTTATGGGGGTATATAACGTCAGTAAGAACAGCGACAGGAGCCACACCTTACTCTTTGGTCTACGGGATGGAAGCAGTACTGCCAGTGGAGGTTGAGATACAGTCAATGAGGGTATTAGCAGAAACAGAGTTACCTGAGCAAGAGTGGGCCACACAGAGGTTTGAACAGTTAGCACTGCTAGATGAGAAAAGAATGAAGTCCTTGCATCACATACAGATATAATCATAGAGGTTGGCTAGGGCATTCAACAAGAAGGTGCGCCCTACTAAGATTAAAAAGGGTGATTTGGTACTTAAGCAGTCAAGGTCGTCGACAACAGATCTGAGAGGAAAGTTCAGACCTAACTGGGAAGGACCTTACATAGTACAGAAAGTAATGGGAAATGGGGCAGTGAGACTGTCAGACTTGGAAGGTAACAAGTTCTCTGAGCCGATCAACATGGACAGATTGAAGCAATATTTTGCCTGAGAAATAGAAAACTTGGCAGAAGACCTAACCCGACGGGATAAGGAAACTCATGCATGCATGCATACACGTAACACATTTTGGCATTCGTTTTGTGTTTTTTTGTATTCACAGGTTTTGAAGAAGAAAAGAGAAGGCGGCAACGACAAGCCAATTAGAAGCATCAACATACCAGCAGCAATTTTGGGATGCGTCCCAGGGGGCGAGGCCCACATCAATGCTAGCAGCAGTCTTGGGGATGCGTCCCGGGGTGAGGCCCACGTCAACACATATATCAGTTGTGGTTATTGGGATGCGTCCCAAGATCGAGGTCCACTGCATCATCAGTTTCGGGATGCGCCCCAGGGTCGAGGCCCACCTTTTGTCAACGGTATTGGGATGCGTCCTAATGTCGAGGCCCCCGTTGTCGGTTGCAGCTATTGGGATGCGTCCCAAGATCGAGGTCCACTGCATCATCAGTTTCGGGATGTGTCCCAGGGTCGAGGCCCACCTTTTGTCAGCGGTATTGGGATGGGTCCCAGGGTCGAGGCCCCCGTTGTCGGTTGCAGCTATTGGGATACATCCCAGGATCGAGGTCCACTGCATCATCAATTTCGGGATACGTCTCAGGGTCGAGGCACACCTTTTGTCAGCGGTATTGGGATGCGTCCCAGGGTCGAGGCCCCCGTTGTCGGTTACAGCTATTGGGATGCTTCCTAGGATCGAGGTCCACTGCATCATCAACTCAGTTCGAGACAGCAGGTAAGTCAAGTGGCAGCTGGCGAGCCAGGTAAGTGAAAATACATTGCATAACTTTGATATGATTGTCACTGTTACACATTACACAAGTCCCATCAAAGTGGGGGCGACTGTCGGCACTGTAGTTTTGCATATAAGTCCCTATGATGAGTCTCATTTGGAGACACTACCTTTTAAGTCACGGAAGTCGCGGAAAACGGACGTCAGAAGGGGAAATTCAGAATAAGTATGCCATCAGATTCATTTCACAAGTTCACTTTTTCGTTCGTACTGCGTTCGATACCATGTTCGAACGTCAAGCAGATTACGAGCGTTCATGTAGCGTTCGAACGGTGACGGTATTTCTTGTTTTGCTGCTAGCCTCACACCCAAGCCCAATTAGCCTACCAAAGCCCATAAAACACATCTCAATTAATTAAATACATATTTAACACATTGTGAAATTAAATAAAATCTAAAAATCATATACCAAATTAAAATAAATATCAAATAAAATCATGCCTAATTAAAATCAATCAAGATTATTATATACCAAACTAAACAAATTGTATGCCTGATCAAAACAAATTAAATATATTAACTTCCTAATTAACCAAATTTTGTCCCCCAATCAATCTTAGGCTTTCCTTGCATGACACCAAATCATATCCTCCTTTTATGCACCAAATCTTTTCCTTGTCAAGCAAGGATTAACCATAGCCCTTTGCCTATAAAAGAAACCCAATTCCAACCCTTCCCCCTCCTAGGACATTCATACAAACCACAGAAAAATTCTGAAAAGTGAAAGACTTCTAGCATTCACACATAACAAAAGCTATAAGCAATAAAGAATTCTCTCCTCCTCCCTCACTCTCAATAACCAAAAATCACAAACCAAAGAACCCCCATTGCCTTGACCAAAATACATCCCAAACAGCCCCATTTACCTCACCAAAAGAGCCATTTTACCTTACCAAAAATGTCCCAAAACCACACCATAACATCACCAAAAATCACACCCAAACAGCAGCCCAAATACACCAAGAACAGTAGCCTAAATACAGCAAACACAGTGACCAAAAATCAGCAGTAAGACAGCAGCGAAACGGATCGAAAACGGTAGCTTGAGCAGCGAAACAGCGAGAGAAAATGTTGAACCAGTGGACTGGAGGAGTTGCGGAGCATCCACCCTTTCGACGACCGTGTACGGTACTTCTGAGAGTCGACATAAAAGGTTAGACCTGAAAGTACTTTTTGTATTTATTTTTTATTCATCTTTTAATTGTTTTAGTTATTTATTTCGTATGAGAGTCGTTTATGGATGCATGTTTGAGGTTTTGAATAAAAATAGAAAATGTGTCGCCTCTTGTGGTATATAGGATGGAAACCCGGACATAAATTTCATAGCCGATTCCGAATGGACGGTAGTATGAGCTATACTCGGGATACAACTCCACGTACCACTTGAGTATACGGCACATATTTTATTTCATGATATCTTGATTTGTTTATTATCGTTATTTAAATTCTACATGTTATTTTTTTGAGTAATGATAAGGTAAAGCGCATTGGCTTAGTAAGTGCGATTAAAGGTCATCTATTTCGAGGGGTTAAAATCCTTTACCACGATGCTTTGCCGCGCCGGATGATGTATATTCGGTTGAATGTGAGATGTGTTCAATCGGGCATACAAAGTCTGATATCGTTGTCTTTGTTTTTATGTGAATTATGTCATTAGCGTATGGGCTTAGTAAGTGCAATTAAAGGTCCTCTATTTCGAGGGGTTAAAATCATTTACCACGATGCTTTTCCGCGCCGGATGATGTATATTCGGTTGAATGTGAGATGTGTTCAATCGAGTATACGAAGTCCGTTATTGTTGTCTTTATTTCTTATATGCATTGTGTTATTAGCGCATGGGCTTAGTAAGTCGGATTAAATGTCCTCTATTTCGAGGGGTTAAAATCCTTTACCACGATGTTTTGCCACGCCGGGCGAGGTACACATGATTGGATGGGAACGAGTTCAATCGGACACGTGAGGTCCTACATTGTGGATTTGTTTGTCTATGTATGTGTTGCATGCATCAGGTCTGGTTCCGTTCGAACATGTTCTCGAACGCTATACGAACACGAACCTTCTGTTTACCGTTCGAACGAATTTTCGGACGCTACTCGAACTCGCACGCATTTTCTTAGTTTTATCATGCATCGGGTCTAGTCCCGTTTGAACGCGTCCTCAAATGCCACACGAACGCGAACCTTCTGTTTACCGTTCGAACACGTTTTACAAATGCTACACTAACGCGCACGTATTTTCTTTGTCTTATCATGTATCAGGTCTGATCCCGTTCGAACATGTTCTCAAATGCTACATGAACGTGAACCTTCTATTTACCGTTCGAACGCGTTTACGAATGCTACACGAACGCGCGCACACTGCATTGAGTTCTTTTCATCATATTTTATGCATAATTGCCCCTATTAGTTATCCCTTTGTATTACGAACCTGATTCCTACTCTTTATTATACATTATTGTGCAATTGCCATTTATCTGTATTCCCCACATATATGAGTACAATGTGCTTATTAAGTTGTATGCTTGTCGTATGTTAATTTACCTTTATGCATGCAAATTCGAACATAGATTATATGCAAATAGGTGGTATGCAAACATGAAAAATGTGTCATATGCAAACTTAGATATGAGCTTTGTACTTATGCATGCGAACTTAGGAGTAAATTATCCTTGGAAATAAATGTTGCTTAGGCTTGGTTGAATTATCGCACAAATCATTTTATTACAAGTTGCATAAGTAAGGGACCATTCCGAACCCAACGGTTTGAGGTCTTCCCTTGCGAGGGGTGAGTGAGGCCTTAAATCATTGTCCCGGTTCACACGGGTGGCGACTCCATCATTCTCCGGTTTAGTCTCCGTGGGCTACTCCGTACTCCAACTGGGCCGCGAGCCCGGAACAGCATGCGTCGCCCAGTTTTTGTGTTCCCACACCCACAAATATTTTACAAAAGTAAAAAGGTAGTGATACTAATGCACACAAAAGCAAAAATACAAGAGAAAAGAGAATAAAGAAGTTAGTGACTAATCAGGTGAAACTTCTACTCCAAGTCACTAGTTCTTTTCTTTCTTTCTAAATTACCGAATAAGTAAATTCTCCGGTTATATTTACCATTCTCCATATACACAGCCAACAAAATATTAAACAACTCATTTTTTTCCCACAACAGTCACAAGTGCAGTTGATAAAAGTGAAATATTTTAGTCCTAAAGTTTTATCAGAATTCACACCTTTTTGTAGCAATGGAATAATTTTTCTCATTTTTCTGATTTTTTCTTTGATTTTTGATTTTTTTATTTATATACAATATCTTCCGTCTATGTAGCGAGTGTTGGGTCGGTGGCAACCAAACAAGTTGGCTTTAGGGCACCAGGTGTTAAGACACCCTTACGGACTTAATTACTCAGACTTCAGATATATATATTTTTGCAACATCCTTGATCCATGTAGCGAGCTTTGGGCCAGTGACTAACAAACCAGTTGTCTTTAAGGCACTAGGTGTTAAAACACCCTTACAGACTTAATAACTCGGATCTCAGACGTTTTTTTTTTTACTCCATCACTTTTTGATATGCTTCCTCCAATTAAACTAGAGCACTGAATATTACAAACTTTTCAATTATAGCTCATGTTTGTATGTTACCATGCATGTTGATAATACCTGCCAACTTAGCATATGAAAATCCATTTTAGTCAATTTTATGGAGAATTTACAAATTAAATAATTCAAAAGGAAATAAACGAAAATTAACTTGTTCCAAAATAGGTTTGAGACACGTCTCAGGAGTGGAAACTCCTTACTCAGCTATCTCTTTCCAATTTCACCTTTTTAGTCAACATAAAAAAAACGCAAAATATTTTTGTAATTTTTGAAAAATTTCAATTTTTTTGTATTTTTCGAAAAATTTTGGACTAAAAATAAAAATAACACACAACTAAAAACAAGATACTAATCAACTAATTCCATCCCCCAAACCTAAATGAGACATTGTCCCCAATGTCCTAAACAGTAGAAGAAGAGTTTAGAAGATAGTACCTGATTAGCTGAAATTTTATACGAAAAGTTAAAGGTGAAGATCCAGATTAATCCGACGCCTCTTACCACGATCGTCCTCGGGCCAATTTATCTTTGAAAGGATAGGGTCAATTTGTGGTTCATAGGCTAAGATTTGGTCAATTAGATCCGGAGCAGTTCTGGCAGTGAAGAGGAGTTCTTTTAAAGGTGTTGACACGAACTCATTTCTTCGGGCATCATCAAGAAACACACAAAGAAAATCATAAAATCCTTCAACGTTGTACAGTCCAAACGGTTTCTGGTGTATGTTCAGGTTCGCCCAAGATAACACTGTAAAAATTTCCTCCAATGTACCCAAGCCACCTGGTAAAGCAATAAAAGCATCAGCACGGTTAATCATTTATACCAGTCTTTCAGACATACATGGCACGATCAATTCCTCTCTGTTTGATGGTCCAATAAGATTTGCCTCTGCCAAGGGTTTTGGGCTGATTCCCAAAACGTTACTGTCTTCTTCCTGTACAGCCTTTGAAACGATCCTCATTAGTCCAAGATTGCCTCCGACATATACTAAGTGCATATTCCTTGCAGCTAAGACTCGACCCAATTCCTGTGCTGCTTCTACGTATTGTGGCTTAACACCAACACTAGTACCGCAAAACACACAGATGTTTTCAACTCGTCTTCTTGAAGTGGCTTCCATGTTTTACTCTGGATGTCTTCAAAAGTGCAATAATGAGTTGAATTTATAACACCTGAAAAGGGTGAGTAAAATAATAGCACTAGTACCTGCCAAATGACAATTATTAGTTTAACAGTAAAATAAATCGTGATAGTCAAAAAGGTCTGGATCTTGTCAGAGAAAATAAAAGAAAACAACAAAACAAATCACAATTATTAGGAAAAGACAAAGAGATAATATGTACAAGAAAATTAGCGGCTTGATTGACGTCTATGCGTCAGGGACAAGCTTCCCATCCAATTTTCTTATAAATTGGCAAATAGGGTCTTTTTGAGTCAGATTCCCAAGACTTAACTGTTGTCTTTCTTTTTGAAATTATGCATATAACACACGAATTTCGTGATACACATATCCACTGGGATGCGTCTCAAGAGTTGAAGATATATCATCTACAGACTCCATACGCAAACCATCCCTAATGAAATTAATCTTATCTTCGCGGTTATCAGACACCATTCCTAAAGAACGACAACGAGTATCACAAAACATACGAGCACATTTATAACAAACACACATTCTTTTGGCTCTTCTCTTTTTAGCATAGGTGCTCCTTCCTAAACCAGAAAGATGTGAAATAAAAGAGTCAGAAGACTCACCTGCCAATCGAACCCATGCTTCAATAATCCAACAAATGTCAGTAGGAATACCTTTGATCATCAGTTTTCTCATCCGTTCCAAACGAGTTTTGTAGACTTTCATCAGAGATTTTTGAGGGAGAGAAGGAAATTGCTTGTGAAGATTTGCGAGAGCTTCTTCCATCGTGAAATGACTTTACCTGCAAAAATTAAACACACAAAATTAAAATACACCAGATCACAATATATACACAAATTGCATGGTTTGCCTCCCTGTGAGCGTTAAGTTTAACGTCGTCAGCTAGATGTGACTTCTCAAACGTTAGGCTTGATGTGAAAGTGTGACACTTTCTTTTTTGTCGCTCAAATGATTCTCCCCAGTAGTGCTTAACACGCTTGTTTTTAACCTTGAAAATTTTGTTGGAGTCAGGATCATGTATCTCAACGGCTCTGTCTGGTAAAACCTTGGTGATCACAAATGGACCTGACCACCGTGATTTTGGCTTCCATGGGAAGAATTCCACCCTTGATTTGTTTAACAGTACCTTCTGCCCTGGTTCCAGTTGTATGCGCACTAACTTCTCATCATGTCTTTTCCTTGCCTTTTCTTTGTACAATTTGGCATCCTCAAAAGGCTGATTGTGAAATTCCTCAAATTCGTTGAGCTGGTGGAACTTTTTCTCTTTTGTTGCTTGTAGTGCAAGAATTGGCTTTTTCAGTGCAAAAGATGCTTTATCTTCAGGCTCCATAGGCAATTGACATATTTTAAGTTTATCAATGGAACTTTGTATTGCATTGGAGTTCTGAATGGTACTGTGTATCATATCAAGTCTGAAACATTCCTCCTTCTTTTCATCATCTGGGAAATTCATGGCCTTGAAAACATTGAATGTTACTTCTTGGTCATGTACCATCATGGTTAATTCTCTTTTTTGTACATCAATAATGGTTCGACCTGTAGCCAAGAACGGTCTCCTAAGGATGATTGGCACGTCTGCGTCTTCCTCCATATCAAGGATAATAAAATCTGCTGGAAAAATGAATTTGTCAGCCTTGACCAGCACATCCTCAACTACGCCTCTTGGAAATATGAGCGTTCTATCAGCAAGTTGTAGAGAGACTGAAGTTGGCATTGTTTCTCCAATCTGCAGTTTCCTGAAAATAGAAAAAGGCATCAAGTTAACACTTGCACCTAAATCACATAAAGCCTTACCAAAGTTATGTTCTCCTATGATGCATGGAATGGTGAAACTGCCAGGATCTTTCAACTTCGGGGGAAGTTTCCTCTGAATGATGGCACTGCATTCTTTCGTCAATGCTACTATCTCGTAGTCTCCCAATCTCCGTTTTCGTGAAAGAATGTCTTTCATGAATTTGACATAGATGGGCATTTGTTCCAAGGCTTCTGCAAATGGAATGTTGATGTGCAGCTTTTTGAACACCTCCAGGAAACGAGCAAACTGCTTGTCCAGTTTGTTTTTCTGAAGACGCTGAGGAAAAGGTGGAGGTGGAGTGATATGTTCTTTTTCCTTTGCTTCTTTTTCCTCCATCTGTTGCTTTGTTTCTTTTGGAATATCTTCAATTGTTGCCTTGATTCCAACATCTTTGTTGATTTCAGTACCGCTTTTTAACATGATGGCATGACATTGCTCATTTCCCATGTTCCTTGGATTTGGCTCTGTGTTGCTAGGAAGGGTACCTGGCGGTCTGTAACTCTGAGCATTGGCCAGTTGTCCCATTTGATTTTCCAGTGCTTTAATAGAGGCTGAATGGCTTTGATTCAATGCTACTTGATTTTGAACCATAGCTACTAAAGCATCGTATTTTGCTTCTTGCTTCTTCAACTGGACTAGCACTTCTATTATTCCTGGTTCTTTTTCATGCTTCTGGCCTTTGTTCTGTTGCTGGAATTCAGGTGGTGGATAGTTCTGTTGTTGGAATCCTGGTGATGGATTGTTCTTTTGCCCTAAATTGTTGCTCCATGAAAAATTCGAATGATTCCTCCACCCTGGGTTGTAAGTGTTGGAATATGGATTGTTCCTCTGTCTATTGAAATTGTTGACATAATTCACCGTTTCTTCAAGTTGGTTTGGTTCTGGTGCTCCTCCATATGGTGAACTTATGGATCCAGTGGTAAGAGTCTCCATGAATTTGCATATCTGATCCAGCTTGGAGTTGACTTCTGTATTGGCTCCACTTTCATAAATTCCTGCAATTCTTTGGATCATGCTACTTTCTGTTGGCCACAAGGAATTGTTGTTGGCCATTTCTTTGATTAGGTCCCAGGCTTGATCTTCTCCTTTTTCCATCAAAGCTCCTCCAGCAGCAGCATCGATTGTGGTTCACATCAGTCCAGAAAGTCCATTATATAAGGTTTGGACTTGAAGCCATTTTGGAATCTCATGGTGAGGACATTTCCGGAGCAAATATTTGTACCTTTCCCAAGGTTCGTAGAGAGTTTCCGAGTCTTGTTGTACAAAGGATGTGATGTCATTCCTTAGCTTTCCAGTTCTGGCTGGTGGAAAGTACTTTGCAAGAAATTTGGTGGCTAAAGTGTTCCAAGTTGTGATGGAACCTGCTGGTAGTGAATGTAGCCAAGCTTTAGCTCTGTCTTTCAAGGAGTATAGAAAAACATGCAGTCTCATTGCTTCTTCAGCTTCTCGGTTGTAATTGAAAGTGCCACAAACTTCCAGGAAGTTACTGTTGTGGGTATTAGGATCTTCAGTAGCATTTCCCCCAAACTGTACTGACTGCTGAATCATCTGAATGCATGATTTGATGTCACACGTATTTACTGGTAAAGGAGGAAGTACAATACAGGAAATGAAGCCGTCGACCACCGGAATAGTTCTGCCTTCACGCATTTCCCTTCTCAACTCTCTGATGGTTCTTTCAATTTCTGGGTCAAGTGGTCGGAGTTCAAAGCTTCTGGTTCGTCTTATGAAGTTTCTGATAACCTGAAACATAAGAACACAAAAAAATAAGTAAAAAGAAATATTAGATACAAGTAACGTATATAACCCCAAAACTAATAGTGAAAGATAAATAAGTCCCCGACAACGGCGCCAAAAACTTGACCGGTGCGTAATCACACACGTATAACGCAAGCGCACGTATCGTTCAAGTAGTATAAAAAGTATCGATCCACGAGGACTAAATACCTAATCTATTAATTTTATGAGGTCAAATGATTACTAGTATCTAACAAGTTGATTGATTGATTTGAAATGGTGATGATTTTAAATTTAACAACAAGTAAAAAAAATTGTACGTAAGTAGGTTTAAGAAAATTCAATATTAGGAAACTATCTAAGGTTGTGAATCTTTCTAATATCTTTTAAAAGATAAAGTGGCTATTTCATGTTTGTGTAATAAATCGGTTTGCTAACCTGAAACACTAAATTATGCGAAAGCCTCTGTCGATGGTCAGACGCAAATACCCAATATAACCCAATTGAACCATATGTCTATGTCAACCAAATTACCTGGATTTATTAAGATTAAGTTCCAATTATGGCTACCCCCGCCCGACAGGTATATGTCTATCTTGTAAGGAAATCTATTAAAGGGTTATCTATCCTCAAGGAAGATCGTGGGCTATTAAGTCTAAGGCTGAAACCTAAAATTCCTCTGTCAAGTTTATTTTAGATTTACCAGATCAATCTTATTAGTGGCCAATTAACAAGACGGATTAAGCTTAAGACTTAATAAGTAAACCTTTAAATTACCTAAACTATAAAATAACTCCTTATAAACCGGTGATATTAGAATTCATCACAACCCCAGATAACTAACTTAGTTACGACACATGACTAGGGCTAGTAAAAACTTAAAAGTAAAAGACATAAAGTAAAAATGCTGAAAAGTAATTGCGGTAAAGTAAAAACTAAAAAGTAAATTACAATAAAATAAAAATGCTAAGGTAAAAGGATCAACTTTTACTATTACTAATTTAGATATCTCCCTTAATATAATATATTAACTTGTGATTATTTTACCAACCAGCCATATAGGCGGTAACCTGATTAAGTCAAATTAAGTCCAACCAGCCATAAAGGCGGAACCAAAATAAACATGCCATATAGGCGGTAAGAAAGTTTAATTACCAACCGACCAATCTAGCGTTATCCTTGCTTAGTCAGGTTTAAACCAGTTTTAAATGAATTACCAACCGACCAATATAGCGGTATCCTTATTAAGTCAAATTTTAAACAGTGAATATATTATAATTAAGGGAGATTAATCTAAATAGCAATAGTAAAAGAATTACCTTTCACCCTAGCTGGGGGAAGTTACCTCCTCATGGTTGAATAGTAAAAACTAAAAAGGTAAAGAAAGTAAATTACTATTATTACAGAACGTAATTAAAATTAATTACAAAACTAAAATTTAAAAGAAACTAGATAGAAAACTCTCTATTTACATCAGAGAATTCAGAGAGGAAGGTACATCTAAAACTGAAATCTCGAGCTCAATTTATAGACCCCGGTAGGCCTCGCGTGTCACGACGCCCAAGGCTTTGCCTGTCGCGACGCGCCACATGTCAGCATTTGGTTCGTCGGCTTCAGATTCTTATCTGACACGTGGCATTTCGGATAAGGTGATAAGGTGACACGTGGCAAGGCGGCTGGAAACTCAATGATTATGCTGACGTGGCGATAGTGATTGTCGGCACCATAGAATTAGGACACATGACACTTCGCGATTGGCTGATGATAACGTGGTGGTGACGTGGCACGTTGACTCGGTAAACTGGTGATGTGGATGATGACGTGGCTGACACGTGGAGTGACACATGTCGATGGCGATTGTCGGCACCGTAGGATGATGACACGTGGCACAGCGCACGTTAGCAGATCAGCTATGATGATGACACTTGGCACGGCGCACGTTAGCAAAGTCAAACTTCTAAGATTCTGACATGTGGACCCGGCGCACGTTAGCATGGATCGGCGCACGTTAGGCGTCGTGATGCCAAAGACTTGCGCGTCACGACGCGCAAAATTACGAAAATTCTTTTTGTCCGTTTTTCACTATTTTGGCCCCAAATCACCTCCAGATAGTCCTGAAACTTTATTTATCTATAAAATAACACAAAACACATCAAAATATTCACAAAACTGAAGAAACTATACAAAATATTAAGTTAAATGAGTGGGAAATAGTGATATAATTACCATTCATCATCTAACTATTCAAAGAAAGCAATAAAATAATATTAGTCCAACTAATATATATATATAATGACGATAAATAATAAAAGAGCGCGTATTTTAGCGAGTATTTAACGAAATTGCAATTTAATTCTAGCCTCCCACTATTTTTCGGCGAGCCTCTAACCCTCCATTGAGTACTCGGGAAATCTAGTTTCCTAGTGGGCTAGGATCCCGTTAAATAATATACAACCTTGACTTTGGCCAGCAAGTTGTATAAAATTTAACTAGGTAGGTCTTTAAGATCAATTGGATCCCATCCAATTCCTAGATCTGGTAGGTGGACATCCAAGTCCAAAACATATATCCAATATATTTCCTAACCTGTTTCCTCTGAATCAACTAAGCCTTGGCTTTGGCTCAACAAGCTTAATGATTCCAATTAAGCGCGACCCATTGACAGTGGGAAAACTTCGTAATCCACGTCGATGGATATGAGTGACCTTGAATTTGGCCAACAAGTCACAACTGCCCAAGACATGCGATGTTAACAAAGCTTTCATGGTTCAAACACATCCGCGATAGACAATGATCTTGACTTTGGCCAACAAATCAAAGCCAATCTTGGATCTTGAGAGAGAACCACTCAATGGAAGGAAACACTTAATATTAAATATGAGAGCGTTTTCGTAAATTGGCAACCAATTTATTATCTTTGATTAGGTCTCATCATACACCCTTAAACATGCATTCTAAAAGCATAATAAGGCGGGATAAATTTAATAATGATATGCGGATGGATATATACAATTTGTTCATAAAATAAATCTCTCTCTTTTCTTCTCTTCCGCTAGCACTTTACATTCTTCAAAACCCAATTACATAACACTATAAGAAACCTCATTTACGTTGAGGGAATTGGTGTGAAGAGAAATACAATGAGAATGAGAGGTGATAGGCTGAACGCGCAGGTCCAATTTCAAATAAATATTATATTTACAATAATTTCCAAAATTGCCCCCACCCATCTAATATCCATCTGATATACATTATTCAAACAAATACATCCAAGTATTCACACATAGTATGTTGTCAATCAATCTAATCCAATTAATTATTTCTTCAATTAATGACCATCCAATGTTCATACAACGATTTGATTTGCGCGAGTCCAACTCGTTTAAGAATAAATACTCAAAGTAAATATTCTTGAATTATATCAAACTACAATATTAAATCCAATTTTAATTGTATTCAATAATTCCAAATTAAACAATTACACTTATAATAATGCCTTTTTAGACTTGGATTCCAAATCCAATCCAAATGGGTCTCAAAGGCCTAATTAGCATCCAATGCCAATTATATTAGGTCCAATGGGCTTTTAATTAATTTTTTAGGCATGGACTTTTGGCCATTATGGATCAAACTCATAATGCCTTGGCCCATTTAGAAAATCACCTTATGCCAAAAATTAATCTAATTAATCATGCTTATCATTCCAATTCATGTCCAACACAAATTGAAGCAAAATCAAGTCTCCAACAACATGCTCATTCACAGCAATTACATGAAATTAACATTCAATTTGATTCCAATCCAATTAAATCAACATTCAACATTTATTTCATGCCATTAACACATCCAAGTGTCTAATTTTAAAAAATCACCATGAGATAATCCTAGGGTAGTTTCAGCCAAGGTAAAGGATTTGGGGTAATTTGATCTAATCAATTTTTCAACAATCCAATGATGCACAACTCTAAGTTATCATCATTTAACATCAACCAAATACTCAATTTAGAATTTACATGCTCCAAGCAAAAATACCCAAATAAAGTTTATAAACCCTAGAATTCCAAATCACATTTAGAAGGCTCTAGATACCATTGTTAGTCTCTAAGACATGCTTCCAAGATCCTAAACATGATTTGGGTGTGAATTAATCAAGTAAAGTTGTGGAAATACTTACATTGATTTTGGGAGAAATTTCAAAAATTCCTTTATAGGATGAAGCTCCAAGCTTTTGATTTGTTGTTAAACCCTTGGGTGAGTTTCCCTAACACCTCATAAGACTCCTCAAGTGCTAGCTTTGTGAAAATTTGAAGCAAAATTTTCAAGAAGAGAGGGAGAAGCTCACGGCAATTGACAGGAAAGAGAGAAGAGTGAATAGTGTTGTGTGTTTCCAAACTAGTTAGGTTGTGTGTTTAATTAATTTCATTTATTATGCCAACTACCTCCATCACACTTTGACAAGTGATGTAAGTAAAGGGTCCCACCACTTTTAAATTCCAAATTTAAGTTGGCTTCTCCAACACACAACTGGACTTAGGCCCGGGTTCGTTTAATTCTGAATTAAATCAATTTGTCGTCGTGACATAATTAAATCCAATTTAATTAAATAATTATGCCTAGCAAAATTATTACGATAGTCTCTTACGAATTAATTCCAAATTAATTCGTTCGCCCGAATTAAAATCCAATTTTAATTTTGTATTAAAATCCAATTTCAATTAATATATCTGATATATTATATTATCGATTAATTCTAAATTAATCGCGTTCTCTCTTCTATACGAATTTAATCCCAGATTAATTCTTGCTGCAATTAATCTCAAATTAATTTTCTCTCTCATAATTAATCCCAGATTAATTCTATTCGAGTCAAATGTCATTGGTGAATCTTTGGGAAGTGACCCAAGAGATTCCTGGATATGTTGGCAGTAAATACGGTCATCGGACTATCCGAACACATGCATACCCCATACCATGTTCTCACCGATTTACAAGACATGGTTGGCTTCTAGAAAAGCACTGTGCCTACCCAATTCTCCAGAAATATCCGTCGAGGAATATTATCTGTATCAGGTGTAGTAATACTAATGTAATGCGTAATACGATCCAGTATCGGATGTCACATGCTAGGCCTAGGGCTGGCTTTGTGTCTGCCCCGTACGAAGCATATATCGGATCCCGAGCAACTAATCTCTGTAATCGGAAAGTCATGACTCAGTCATACTTTCCCGATAGTTGCAGCATTTAAGAGCACTAGTTCTGTATCATGTGTGACCATTATCTCCATATGACTGAAGTGATACTCCCATCTCGACATCTCATCCAATACACTATGATTCTCAGTAAACCCAATACAGGCGTACACAGAACCTGTTAAAGCTCCGGACGACCAATACCAAAGTAAACTGATTGTCGTAAGTAATAGCGACGTAAGTCTCAAGTAAAAGATCACATACACCTACCCTGATTCGGATTCCTATAGACACATAGTCATACTACTAATGGGATTCTGATGGGGTCTATCTAGAGCGAAATTGTTCCCAGTCCAATGGCTAAAAGAACCTCTTATTACACTTGCATAAGTATTCAATACCTAAATATATAAGAACTTCCATAACTCGCACAAGTGTAATACTAGTATATTCTGCATTATTGATGTCCAGTCTCGATAATACTACGACTATGGATATTTAATGATTAAACCATTCGTGGATTAATATTGTCTCATATCTTATTAATCTGATTTAACCATATCGACTTTTATCATTATATATATCCAAGTAATTCAATTACAATAATGATAAAATAGCAATTTCCTTTTGTCACATAGTTAATTTGTACAAAAACACAATGTTCTTTACAAATAGTGATGTTATGGGTCATAATTGTCCAACACTTCTCTCAAGAAGACTCGAGGAATAGGAAGGTTGTAGAAGTTATAGAAGATGATCCCGAGTTCGTGACTTTGAAGTTGTCAAAGAACTAATATGTCTTCTCTGATCCTAGCATACTCGAGAGCTTCACCGGGGACCTCTTACTTGAAGAGGATGAAAGATGACTGGACAGCATGAGGGTGGTGGAAATGTCCAAATTTTGTGTTACACATAGTTATGAGGTGAAAAAATGTTTATCTTATGAATTTTCATTATTATTTTGGTTTTGATCATTTAGGTTTGTTTGGCAGATTCTTAAGGTCAGCCTGCACTTCCAGAAGACAGTGATTAGTTTGTCTAGATGCAACCGTGATTTAGAAAAGTCAAATGCTCAGCTTCGAGCCCAACTTTCAAAAGCCAATGAGTCAGAGGAAGACTCAAAAAGGAAGATGAATGAGTTAGTGACTTAGCTGCAGGCAACTAAGGCAGAGTTGGCTGCCAAAGAGATTGAGTTAGTGGAAAAGAAGAAGTAGTCCACCTCTTATTTAGACAGATTGACTACCGTGGCT
>SKCR01001598.1:0-28355 GCA_019454045.1 Zanthoxylum bungeanum | reverse complement strand
AAGGGGCGGTAAATATTGATATATTTTCCACTCATCAGTACACAAGGGCTTAATAGTAAAATCATAATTATCTCTACCATTTGAGGATATTATGGTAATTATAAGTATGTAATAACATGTGGTTTTGGCTTGATTTAATTGGATTAAATCAAAGTGGAAAACATTGAACTAATCCATTACCTAATCATTGCCTTGATTTAATTGGATTAAATCAAAGTGGGAGACAATGGAGATTAGTCACACTTAATTTTACATATTTGGATAAATTA
Organism: Zanthoxylum bungeanum; assembly: GCA_019454045.1. Classification (NCBI taxonomy): domain Eukaryota; kingdom Viridiplantae; phylum Streptophyta; class Magnoliopsida; order Sapindales; family Rutaceae; genus Zanthoxylum; species Zanthoxylum bungeanum. The sequence continues at coordinate 28,086 of SKCR01001598.1, read as the reverse complement.
AATTGAGCCCACATAAAAGTTTATTAAAACTTTTATTAATTAAAAATTACCTAAGTTTTGCTATAAATAGCAAAGCTTTGGGAAGGTTTTAATTAAGCAAAGCAAAAAGGTTGAGAAAGCTAAGTATAAGTAAATTCTTAGAGAAATTAGCCTAAGTTAGAGAAGTGTTTAGAGAAGTTTGTGACATCTCTACAATATTTCATCTAGGAGAAATAAAGATTGGATCTTGGATTGAAGCTTGCTAACATTGGAATCAAGATTGGATCTTGGAGTGAAGCTTGCAAACCTTTGAGGTTCTCCTACCATTTCAACAAGAGAAGTAGATTGGATCTTTGCATCAAACTTGCTAGGTAAGTTTGAACTTCTTTTAAGTTGTGTTCTTTTATGTATTGGATGCATGATCAAATAACTTAATGTTGAAATAAGGCTAATAAATTGTGTTACGATGCTTTAGAAGTATAAACATAGTATGCTTATAATTGGGTCAAAATATTTATGTTAGACATAAATATAAAATTAGAGTTTGGAATTCTAAATTAAAACTTAGAGCTATGGTTACCATTCTTGAATCACTAAAATTATTCATGAGTCATTTCATTGTTGGATTCTATTTTGGGTTGAAATTTGATTCAAAAAAATGCATATATATATATATATATAATATATATATATATACTGCTCAAAAGCATGTTGCGCATGCTGCTGCTAGCAGCATGCTACGCAGGCACCATGTCTTCGCCTAGGTAGTTATACCTCTTGTCCGATTTTTATCCCGATTAATTTTTCCGGACCCAGATTTATTTCTTGTTTTTCCCTAAACAATTGAAAAATAGAAAATTATATTTTATTATTTTAATAATACGCCCATGCTAGATATCCACGGGTTAGAACCGCTTCCGCTGCTCGGGGCACCGATTCGACCTATAGGTTCCACATCTTCCCCAACAGAATGGTATCAGTAGCAAGGCTTAACCACACAACACATGTTGCATGTTAGAAATGTATTTGAATCTATGCCATAGTAATTTTAATTTAATTATGCACAAGACAAATTGGAAATGTAAAGCATATTTGAAATTAAAATTTTGACCTAATTAAATTAGTGACTTGATTGTCATAAATTTTCTGTGATTAGGTGATTACTTTATTTAAGTAATAGTATTAGTAAAGTTGGAGCATTATTGGATGGTCTATCTGGTCAATACATAGATGAATGAGTTCTTACTACTTATATCCAAGACCGTCATTATTGTGAGGGTATAAGTGCTCGAAACTTAGGTCACTCCAGTAAAACATTAGATGTACGTGATGAGTTAACGCAGTCACCCAAAACCGTCATTATTGCGAGGGTGTACATACGAAGCTCATTAGTGCACATTGACAAGTATACACCTGTAATACGTCTTAATCCAAGACTGTCGATAGTGTGAGGATAAGAAGTGGTTCATGACCAAACTATATCACCACGGTGGAGCTGGCTCTTCGAAGACTTCTGGGAAGTCAAAGAAAATCAAAATGGGGAAGAAGAATATATCAAAGAATAACTCCAAGAAACGCAAAGGTTTTAAACCGCCTGTTGCCCGGACTAATGTTTACAATGTAAGAAGTCTGGACACTGGAAGAAGGATTGTCCAGAGCTGAAAGGAAAAGTAGGACCCTCAGGTATGCTTTGTATTTTTTCAATTATTGACATCTCATTAGCCTTAGATGCGAATAGTAGATGAGTGTAAGACACTGACAGTCCGACTCATATTTGCAACTCCCTGCAGATAATGAGGGTAAGAAGAAGGCTGAATAAAGGGGAGATCCAGCTTAGAGTTGGCAATGACGAGACATTGGATGTCAATGCCATAGGAACAATTGTTCTAGATCTCTCAAATTGATGTAAATTAGATTTACATGACTGTTATTATATACCTTCATTTATCAGACAAATAATATCACTGCCAATATTAGATAAAGAGGATTTAAAATAAATATTAAGGATGAAACTTTATATTTATATGATAAAGATAATTTATTAAAATTTGAATGTTCTTTATCAAATGGTCACTATGTTTTGGAACATATAAAGATGTCTTTAATGTAGAGGAAAATACAAGTAGGAAATCTGAACTAAATTATACTGAATTATGACATATGAGATTGGGCCACATAGGTGTTAGACATCTATCCAAATGGTAAATGATGGTTTGATTGAAAATCTTACCTTAGATCCTTATCCGATTTGTGAGTCAGGTATCCAAGGAAAGATGACAAAGGCCCAATTTTTAGGTGTTGGACACTGTGCTGGAGATTTATTGGAACTAATACACATCGATGTGTGTGGTCCATTAAATCATGCCGCTCATGATGGTTTAACTTACTTCGTGACTTTCACGGATGATAAGTTTATATATAGATATATCTATCTGATGAAACATAAGTCGGAAACATTTGACAAGTTCAAAATATTCTGAAATGAAGTAGAAAACAAACCAGTAAATTCATCAAATGCCTTAGATCAGATCGAGGCAGTGAATACATGAGTGAAGAATTCGAAAATTATTTAAGGGAGAATGGAATTCTTGCTCAATATAGCCCACTATGAACACCTCAACACAATGGAGTGTCTTAGCGTAGAAATCATACTTTATTAGATATGGTGCGATCTATGATATGCTATACAGATATTCCTTATTACCTTTGGGGTTACGCTTTACTTACTGTTGTCTACATACTTAATAGAGTTCCATCAAAAGATGTTTCCACAACTCCCTATCATATATGGTTCGGTAGAAATCCAAGTCTTAGATATTTAAATATTTGGGTTTGTCATGCATACGTTAGAATCACAAAGTTGGATAAACTAGCACCTTGAGGGAATAAATATAGGTTCGTTGGATATCCTAAAAACTCTATAGGATATTAATTCTATGATTCTGAGCAATGAAATGTATTTTTTGTTCACTTTGCCACTTTTCTTAAAAATGAATTTTTAAGAAATAGTGGGAGTTGTAGAAAGATTGAACTTGATGAGTTTGATCCCAAGAGTAAGAAACTTGAGATGGAACTAGAGATCCAATTAGGAAAATGATCAACATAAAAAGTTCTACGTAAGTCGAATAGAATATTAAAGCCTCCTAAGAGATTGTTTTTAACATCTGATGTGAGCCTTGATGTTACCACTTGGAGGAAATAAATCTGACTATGTATAAAGAAGTGATATTGGATATCGATTCGGGAAAATGGTAGGAAGCCATGAAATCCGAAATGGATTCAATACATGACAATCAAATCTGGGACTTAGTTGAACTTCCTGAAGGAGTTAAACCTATTGGTTGTAAATGGGTTTACAAAATGAAGCGAGGGCCCGATGGAAAGGTGGAAACTTTTAATGCCCTACTGGTAGCGAAAGATTACACTCAACGTCCTGGCATTGACTATGAGGAAACTTTTTCACAGTCCCCATGCTAAAATCCATTAGGATTCTTTTAGCCATTGCTGGATATCACGACTATGAGATATGACAGATGGATGTGAAAACCACTTTCCTAAATGGATTCCTTGATGAGGATATCTATATGGAACTACCAGAGGGTTTCGTATCCAGTGAAACTTCAAACTTAGTTTGTAAGCTCCAAAAGTCTATTTATGAACTTAAACAGACATCCTGAAGCTGGAATCATTATTTTGATGAGATAATTAGATTATCTGGATTCATCAAGAACGAAAAAGAACCATATATTTGTAAGAAAGTTAGTGGGAGCATGATAGTTTTCCTAGTATTGTATGTAGATGACATCCTTATCATAGGAAATGATATATGATTGATGAAAAGTGTGAAAGCCTACATTTGCAAGAACTTCTCAATCAAAGATATGGGTGAAGCTTCATGTATACTAGGTATAAGGCTCTATCAGGATAGAGTTAGGAAGCTTATAGGATTGTCGCAATCAACGTACATAGATAAGATGTTAGAAAGGTACGGTTTTACCAACTGCAAGGCAACAAATGTAACTTTTTGATACGGCATACATCGTTCGAAGAAAATGACACCTCAAACTGAGGAAGAGAGAGTTAGGATGTCTAACTTGACATATGCTTCTTGCATTGGAAGAATAATGTATGTTATGCTATATACAAGACCTGACATCAGTTTCGGCGTCAGTGTGATCAGCCGATATCAATCTGATCCAGGTAATGATCATTGGACAGCAGTAAAATATATCCTGAAATATCTTAAGGGTACTAAGGATAAGTTTCTGATATATGGAGACGATGAGCAACAAGTTAAGGGTTATACAGACTCCGACTTATAGAGAGATCCAGATGATAGAAAATCTACATTATGATACATATTTACCCTTAACGATGGTGTGATTAGATGGCGATGTTCAAAGCAAGGCTCAACAGCTTATTCCACCACTGAGGTGGAATTTATAGCGGCTTCAAAAGCTGCTAAAGAAGTTGTATGGATTAGACATTTTATCACAGAACTTGGCGTTGTGCCTAGTATTGTGGATTCGATCCCATTATACTGTGATAATAGCAGAGCCATTATGCAGGCTAAGGAGCCAAGAGCGCATTCCAAGTCTAAACACGTGGAAAGGAAATATCGTAGAATTAGATAGATAATTGAACGAAAAGACATAGTGGTCTTGAAGGTTTAAGTACTAAACAACATAGCATACCCGCTTACAAAGGTCTTACCTCCTAAGTTATTCGATAAACATATGGAGAAGATGAGATTGCGGTACCATCTAGATTGGCACTAAGCAAATGGGAGATTGTTGGAGTTGGTGCTTGGAGTACCAATCTGAATTGTACATTTTATTATTTATTAATAAAATAACTACATTTTTATTTCATACCTTATTAATGGTATTGTCATTATACGTATTAGATTGATGTATAGATATGTTAAGAATGACATCGACCTTAGAATAGTCTTGTAGTAATGTTGAACACTAGGTGGTCCGACATTGGGATAAGTACTACTATTGTAAACTATTCTTAAAGTAAATATTCATAGTCGTTGGTTTTGGAATATGATCGAATTCCTATAACCTAGAAGACTAGCACATGTCGTATATTGGAATTGGAGTTCCAATGGTTTAACCCGATGTACCATGAGTTTTGGAAACTCGTATAGACACGTGGGTATTGGTTGGACCGAATACTGAATGACTCACAGGTGATTCCTAATAGTTGGAAGTACACACCACCATCAATAGGAATCTCCTCGAGTCGAGTAGCATATGTAATCCTTTGACTATAGGATAACATTGATTTTGTGTGAGATCATCCACACTTTAAAGCCATGTATGTCAAAAACCTTTCATGGTCTGGCCTCTAGTTGTTCATTGGATGTGGACCGATGCACTCAGCAATCAAGTGCGAAGCAAGATAAGATCTGTCGGACCTTATATGTACAATAAGGGGTTTAGGTATCTATGTGATTAAAGTCATGATTCTTAAAGCTTTGGCTAAAGTCGATCACCTAAGGTGGATCGCATCAGTTATGAAGAATCGTGGACATGTCGACATGAGATGTGCACCTCGGAAACTTGACGGTGTATTTTATGTTTCCTAAGCACAACTCAGATAGTATACGACAGAGGGATTATTAAACATATATGATGAACTCGGCTTGTATAGTTCAGAAAGGTCGTTTGTGTTCTTCGTGAATTCATAGGTGGCTTACAAAGCTTGAGAAAGTTAAGTATAAGTAAATTTTTAGAGAAATTAGCCTAAGTTAGAGGAGTGTTTAGAGAAGCTTATGAGGTCTCTATAATATTTCATCTAGGAGAAATCAAGATTGGATCTTGGATTGAAGTTTGTTAATATTGGAATCAAGATTGGATCTTGGAGTGAAGCTTGCAAACCTTTGAGATTCTCCTACCCTTTAAACAAGAGAGGTAGATTGGATCTTTGTATCAAACTTGCTAGGTAAGTTTGAACTTCTCTTAAGTTATGTTCTTTTATGTATTGGATGCATGATCACATAGCTTAATGTTGAAATAAGGCTAAAAATTTGTGTTATGATGCTTTAGAAGTATAAACATAATATGCTTGTAACTGGATCAAAATATTTATGTTAGATATAAACATAAAACTAGAGTTTGGAACTCTAAATTAAAACTTAGAGCCATGACTACCATTCTAAAATCACTTAACCACCTTTGGGTGACCTAGAATTGTTCATGAGTCATTTCATTGCGGGATTCTATTTTGGGTTGAATTTTGATTCAGAAAAATGCATATATATATTTAGAATATATATATATTTCTTGTATAACATGTGTAGTGGTTGGTTTTGAAATTAAAATTATTTTGGATGATTTTAAAAGTGTTTAAGGGTTTTAAAATTTATATATATATAAATGGTTTGCTTAGTAGTGATGCAGCGCCTGCTGGCATGCTGCTGCTAGCAGCATGCTGCGCAAGCACCATGTCTTCACCCGGCTAGTTATACCCCTTATCCGGTTTTTATCCCGATTAATTTTTCCGGACCCAGATTTATTTCTGGTTTTTCCCTAAACACTTGAAAAATAGAATATTGTATTTTATTTTTTTAAAAATACACATATGCTAGATATCCAAGGGTTAGACTCACTTCCGCTGCGCGGGGCACCGATCTGACCCTAGGGATTCCACATCTTCCCCAACACCTATAACATTCATCAATAAATCTCTTTCAAATTCATACTTCTGCAAAGTTAAAATCAACCCCAAAGTTGCCTTCAGTCACTAATATAACTATTACCCTCAATGACGTCATTATACCTCAGTTACATTGCTTATCTAAGTCATATTACTAGCCCTTAGTCACATTTCTTATCCTCATTCACATGGAGCTCGATCACTAATATCATTATTATCATCAGTCACATTATTGTATCTTAGCCACATTGTTTACTCTCAGTCATATTGTTGGCCTCAGTCATATTACTTACCCTCAATCACATAACTAACTCTTAGTTATATTGGTAACTCTTAGTCATATTGAGCCTGATAATTAATGTCATCGTTACCCTTAATCACATTAACTCAGTACTAATATCATTGTTACCTTCAATTACGTTATTGTATCTCAGTTATTTTATTTACTTTCAGTTACATTACTATTCACAATCATATTATTGACCCTCAATTATATTATTGAGTAATGGTTATTTATTGATGTGGAATGTTTTGGGACCTACTAATTACTCTTATATATACATGGCATAAGCACTTTAAATAATATCTTTGAATGGTTCTGTGGTAAATGTTGTGGTCTATGCCAAATGCGATTACATTTTTCATTTCTAGAGGAAGTGGCTCCAACATTCTTTTTTCTTGGAGACAGTGGCTGAGAATCTTAGAACCGGCATTGTCACCTCGTTGGGTTAATTACAACGAGTTGCTTTTTTTTTTGGATTGAAGGAGAGGTTTTATTAAAAACAAAAACTTAAACTGAACGGTTCACCAATAGTGAAGTTGATAGTCAAACAGTATGGTCCAAAACAATCAACAGAATCAGCCAAAACAAAGAAGCTAAACATCAATTTAGACTCCAACAAAAAACCCATTTCGAAGAGGACCAAAGAGAATCATCGAAGCCGTAAAGTCATCATAACTTAAGGACATCCAACAGGAAATGAGAAATAAGATCTTCAAACAAGTTTGAGCCAAAGCTGAAGAGGAACTATTATAATCAATTAGTGTGAAGCTACCAAACTTAGGACCACCATGAGGAGAAATCCTACCTTAAAGGATATGTGAGTCAAACAATAAAGAAAAATAGAAGTCATACCATTTTGAGCTTAATAAGCAAATACATAGCACTTTTGAGATATTTAAGTTGGTTTGGCCCATCGGATGTCAAATTTTGAGACGAAATCACTGAGTTGATTTATTTAGAAATCAAGATGTGACCGGACCTTTACACATACACACTGTGAGTCTGGCTTAGATGATTTATTCAAGAATTTGGATTTGAGTTATGTTGGGTACTTTGAAGGTTCTATGGTTTCGTTACTGAGCATTTTCTGATGAAAATATTATGTGTAACTCCTATGACGGTTTTATTATAGTTAGTTTTATTTTTATTTTTCATTTTTATAATTTTATGTGATCGCATTCGTTTGTGAATGATGTTTGTGGGAGTCGTCACTGTAAGCCCTCACAAAACTATAACTCATCCACTAAGACCATCTAGGGATTTCAAGGCGTATTGCATATGCTAAATGCAATTGTGATCCCTATGAAAGTGGCTCAGTTTAAACTGTTTTAGTTTTATTTATTATTATTTATTTGTTTTGCTCAAGGACTAGCAAAATATTAAGTTTGGAGGTGTGATAAGCGGTTAATATCCATATATTTCTCGCCTCTTTGTCTTAATATTTTGTGGGTGACCTAGGGGTTTATGAGCGCTTTGATGTATTTTGGGTGCGTTTTGCATATTAAAATAATATTATCATTCAACGAAATTAATTAGGGATGAGAAAGACAAGATACTGAGCAAATCGGGAAATTTTTGAAGTGAAAACGCGCATCTTGATGGGCTGATGAAAAAAAGTAAACAGAGTACTTGAAATTGGGCACGTCGCGATGCTGCCCTCGGTGCGACACGACATGCCAAAGATGCATGGAGCACGTTGCAACACGCGTCGCGAAGCGAAACACATTCATACTTCGCCAATAATCAGATTTTTGATCACGAAATACCCTCTAGACCTCCTATATAAGGATAAACGCGTCCCAAAACCTATTATCAAGCTTCATAACACATTTAGGATCCTCCAATAGCATAGAAGAACACCTAGAATAAGGCATGAATGAGTACTTCAACGGATGGTGGAGTTTGAAGTTGAAGACTGTAAATAAGAGTTTTTTCTTCCATTTTCTCTCTACCTTTATCATTTATGAGTTCTTTTTTTGTAATAATGATTAGTATATTTTTATGGAATATTATGAGTAAATAAATCATTAAATCTAGGATTGTAATGGATCACAAACAAGTTTAATTAATTTTATCGCATAGTTTTATTCTTTTGGGTTTATTATTTATTATTTATTATTCTCTATACTTCGATGCTTATTTTATTTATTTGGCCAACAATAGAATAGTCTTGGTAAAACCTTAGGAACTCGACAGAGGAAATTTGGATTAGCAGTGGGAATAATAGCGTGTGATTTATTTGTTGAATAGATTTCCCTATATGATAGAAATATACATAAAGGGCATATATAGCCAATATTAGAACCTGACCTTAAGGAATTCGATTTAATTTAATTTATTTAACATAGACATATAGTTAATTGAGTTATTCTGAATATATTCACTTGACCATCGAAAAAGGCTTGTGAATAGTTTAGTGTTATAGGTTAATAATTAGTAACAACAACCATATTGAATGAAAAGTATATCAACTTATTGTGTGCTTGCTTAGGTAAAATTACAACCCTAGGTTCTTCTATCTTATAAGATTTTCCCGAAGTTTTTTATTTATCTTTGTTTATCTTTTTAGTTATTTAATTTAATCAAAAATCTTTTTCAACCAATAGTTTAGTTTAAGTTAAGTAGGTTAGTCTTGATATTAATAAAAGAAATATTAAGTCCCCGTGGGTTCGACATCAGACTTTCAATCACTATATTACTTGAGCGATATATACGTTTGCGTTCTAGATTTATAAAAACGTGAAAAGCAGGACGTAGCACTGCATAAGTAGGGGATCGTGAACATGAACTTGAAAGTGCCTAAGGGAGTCACCTGAGGACTATTAGGCATGTTTCGTTGAGTGAACCTAAGACGTCATACATGAGGAGATGGTACTTTAAGGGTGGTTTGAAAATATTTTATTACATGTATAACTGAATTTAGAATAAATGTAAATCATGTACCTTATACTTGCGGAATCATAATTGTGTAACATAGTGAACTTATAACATAACTTGAAAATATGTAAAACTGTCATGATATGAAAATACCCTATAAACATGAGCTATAAATCATAGAACATGGCTAAATTGAAACATGTTCTTTTAAATCTAAAATTCGACATAACCATAAACTAAAATCTTAAGTGATAAAACTGTCAGAGTTTGAAAACGTGAAAACTATAGCATTCACTCACAGAGCTGACGACAAATCCAACGACTTCTGCTGGCGCATAGAACTAGCTGGAACTTCCTATGTGGAGTTGATAGGATCTATAAACATACGATCAAAATATTGTTAGTATGTTATGATGCTCATGAAACGTGTGCGTGTAATGATACGAGTATTCATGTTGACAAGGAAGCTTAGGATGTTATCTGTCATCCTATGATGAAATCAAGAATAAACTAGAATTGATCTTGAGACTGGCTCTGCATCGCGACGCTAACCCTGAAGCTGCTCGCGTCTCACCGTGACCCATTTTGCATCGCAACATGCACTAGGCAAAATGCAAGTCAGATAGCTACTCTTGGTGTCGCGTCACGACGCAAGCTCCCACGCGTCACGACGACAACCTAATTCTAAGGTTGTTCTATATCACACCATTGCCAACTCCTATGGCTAAACTAACACCACAATACTACTACATTCAACATAGGCATTTCTACAATCAACATCTTACTTCAATTCCACCATAATACTCATGAGGGTTTCAAGGCAACATCAACACAACCAAACCCTATGATTTCTAATTCATCTCAATTCTTGCATCACCATGGCAATATACGTCAATTCAATTTGGATTACCTTACAATTTGACATGATCATGCAAATTGGTCATGCTTCTAGCTTGGGTTTGTCATGGGTCTACATGAGGAGCTTGGATAATTATGCAAAATGAAAAATGAAGGCTATGATAAAGAATACGGGGCAAATCTTGCTCCAATAACTCTTGAGAAATGCGAGGAAACACTCTAAACCAAGCTTCAGAAGCTCCTTAAAGAAACAAAAAAAATTGAAGAGAAATGATGAAACCACTGATAATCACATTGTGACTATGTCTACACGATAAACACTCAGACACGCACACCCCCTAATTGACGGTCATTTGTGACTGTCGGTAAAAAATATACAGTCACCAAAATGTGATTGTTCTTAATGTGCCTGAGGGTCGGTAATGTGACTGAGGTTATAATTGTGACTGTGCTTAATATGACTGAGAGTTGGCAATGACTGAGGTCATAAATATGATTGAGGCATATCCATGATTAAATTTTTAGTCACCCAACTCGCATTGTGTCTTTGGGTAAAAATATGATTATGACTCAATTCTTTATAACTTAAATAAAATGTTATTGTGACTGTAGTCAATGTGATTGAGAGTCGGTAATATAATTGAGGTAAATAATATGATTGAGGGTAAAAATATAAGTATAATGAATGTTAATGTGAAGTATGCGTAATGTAACAATTTTGAAGCTACTTTCGACCTTACGTAAGTCCGGATTTGTAAGCGGTTTATTGATGAAAGTTGTAGTAGGTATGAACGTTATGTGTATGTGCATTTTTACAAATTGTAAATTGAAGTCCAGATAGAATGGATATGAGTGTTTAGAAATGACTAGTTTAAAATTATTATTCTTGCAAATGTAAGGGTCGTCTTTTACCTTTTATTATTGAAACATATTGACAATGCATCTAATTTTAAAACTTATGATTTGTTAATCGATAATATGTAATTTTTTCATGAAACCCTTTACATTTTTGGAGATATTTATGTTTAAAATTAAAATCAAGCAAAATAATTTTAAACGCACACCCCACGCTGTGTTTATTATTATTATTAACTAGGTTGAAATTTTAAAGATTGTATCTAAATTGGGTTTCTTTTTTTTTTTTCTTTTTTTTAATAAAAGTCGTTAAAAAAATGGTGAATTAAATATTTTCATCTTCTTTCTTCCGATAGGATATTCATTCTCAATAATCTTTCACAACATGTGAAGAATTTCAGGACCCTTTTTTGTACAACAACCTTCCAATATTTTTCTACATATATAGAGGACATGTATCATTGTCTCTAAATTTAAAACTTTGGCAGATTGTGACATAATATTTTTTCTTATAATGTAAAGATCATAAAAAATTCTCTCGTATGTAAAGATCATAAAAAATTCTCTCGTATCCAATAAGGCATCTCGAACATGTCCTTATCAGACGTTTGTTGATTGGAATTAACACGCATCTATATTAAATATCCATTTAACAAAGATTTGGAGAGTTAAAAAATAAAATAATAATAATAATAATAATAAAAACATTAGCATCATCAAGACTCTTATATTTAATTTTGAAATGTCATAACAATCAATACATTTATGTATCTGCTTGCCCCTGTAATCCGTTCATCTCTATCCTTCTTTCTTTAACTAATCGCAAATTGAATGACTATTTATTTAATTATTTAATGGAATTTATCATTTTTCCCTCCCTGAAATTTAGTGAAAATTCACAAAAACCTAAGACTTTTAAAGTGTTTCAATTTCAATTAGAAGTTACTTGAATGTATTATTTTTTATAAATTAAGTGACGAAGAATGATGATTTCCCAAATTTTAGGTGGAAATTGATACTCTTTAAAAAATTTCGGATTTGACTAAACTTTCATCAAATTTTAAGTGTAAGAAGGATAATTTATCTTTAATTAACTAATTATTCTATTAGAAATATTAGAAAATAACATTTAGAAAATATTAATGGGGAACATATGATACACCCATGATGGTAATATTTTTGGAGGGGTTAGAGGAAGTCATTAAGCTATCAAATGCATGTGATTAAATAATAATCAAAATATCCAAATGAATGTGATACATAATAATTCATGCTTGCAAGTGCATGTGAGTGAATAAAAAGTCATGCATATGATGGTATAGCAACTTAACTTCCCCTCCTATAAATATGAGCATTTTCTCATTGAGATAAGCAATCAATTAAGTTTGATTAAAGACATATGTATTAGAAGTAAGGTATGCAATTGTGTTGTGAAATATTTAGATTTATTTCAATATGTTTATGAATTAATATAGGAATACTAATACATGTATGGTTAGATCCTAAGTGAACCATTATAGATTTTCATGAAAATATTAGGGGTGATATTTCCTAATATTGATATCAGGCCTTTAATACATGTATTCTAGTTAGATAACACAAAACGCATGATCACGCATAAAAATGAAGAAAATACATTATGTTTTTAATTTTACAAAAATGATTTTCTTCCAACTTTGGGCCCTTATATCTCATTGTAAAAAAATTGATAATGGCATTTTTATCTAGAAAAACACTCTGATAAGAAAAAACGACATGTCATCCGATATTTAGAAAATAAGACGACAGGTCATCCAAGATTTGTATGACAAGTAGTACGTCTAGCAATGAAACGGACGACATGTCATTCGTGTATTACTAGAAGACTTGTCGGTTGGTTATAGATTCACCAGCGGACATGTCGTACGTACACCCAAAGTTCAGAAGACATGTCGTATGTTTTACGTGACTTTCCAAAGCTTGACCGGCCGGTGACATTGCATGAGCGCGAGTGGCTGGTGCGTGAGGGCTTGTGACCGAAAGTAAATGCGCGTGCCCGATCCGTGAGGGCGTGTGAGCGCACATAAGTGCGAGTGTCCGATGTATGGTGGTGCGTGAATGCGCGTGTATCATTCCCAGTGGCGCGTGGTGGCCCGTGGTAATGTATGTCGGCACATGTAGGTCTTGTCTGTATCAGTTTTCTTTGATAATTCTAATCCATCGTGATTGAATGTCTAATCCTTTTTTACATAATGTTCTAATCAGCAATGATAAAAAAAATTTTATAACGTAAAGTTTTCGTTTATGTTATTTAATGAATATTTTTGTGATGTTTATTTTAGCTAATGTAATTTTGTGTTTTCATTTTGCTGAGTTTTTTCTTGTATTTGTTAGAGAAAAATCATGGCAATAGTCCGGCGAACTGCAAGAATGATTACGACATCTGTAGACAGAGAAATACTAACAAGCATGTTGTCAGAAATGGATAGATATCGGATGAGTGAAAGTGATTTGACTGAGATCCGCACTCGTATGTTTGGCTCTATGAGCTTGCTCAACGTGAGGATGTTGAGGAAAGTGATGATGCTGCTTATGCCAATGCTTCTGATTCTAAGTCGTGATTGTCTTTCTTTTCTATCTTCCTTGTACCTTTTGTCCTTTATGACAAAAGGGGGAGTATGATGTGTTTTTTAGACTATTTTGGCCTATTTTGACCTAGCTGTACACATAGGGGGAGATATGATCTATTTTGATTTTATTTTTAGGGGAAAACACAGTAACTTGAACTTGAATGGAAATTGACATGTTTTGAATTGTTTAATACATTTATGTTTATTGATGTTCTTACAAGTTCATTTCTTTTATGCATTTATGTTATTGTTATTTCCCTTATTTTTCACTAGTATTTTTGTCTGTGATTGTTTTAGGTTAATTGGTGACATCTTCATCATATTCAAGACTTATAACTAGATTGAGTTAATATGTAATAAGTCTGTGTTTTGATAGAGCACACTGACTATTTCTTCATTTAAATTATTTAGTCCTTATATTAGGTAGTTTTGTCATGGAATGCCAAAGAGAGAGTTTGTTGGGTCTAGTGTGTTGGCAAATTTCGTAAGAAAATCAAGTTATATTGAGTTGTGATGGGTCTTGAAGTGCTTGGGTATGTTTGGATAACAACAGATGAATATATCAGAGATTTTTCTCTGTTGTGTTCATTCATACATCCGAACGTTGATCGTTTATGTCATGTTCTTTATGACGTTCAAATGAAAATTTCCAGAGGCCATACATTCAAGTTATGTTTGCTATTACGTTCGAACAAAAGTGTCCAGAGACCATCCGTTTGAGTCACGTTCTTCATCACGTTTGAACTAAATTGACCAGAGCCTTAACGTTCGATATTGCATTTGAACAATTTTGCGAAACTACTTGCGTGCGTCATGCATTCATCATGAGTTAGAACGTCCATGCGTAACTGGATTTTTTTGGACGTAATTTTGAAGCCAATTTGAGGTTGGAAAAATCCTACATATAAAAAGAACAACATAGCCTCTTTACCAGTGTTGGAAAAAATTTACCTAAACCTATTTTGCCTTTTGTTTCCAACTCCTTGAAGAGCACTCACCCTTGGAGACTCAATCTCATGTCTTCTTCTTTATGTGATCTTTTTTGTTTCATCACCATCAATCTTCCAAACACAAACCTTGCCAATACCCTAAACCTTCAGAGTTCTAAGGTGGAGATTGACAATCGGAGTTCCGACATGCGAGTTTGCAGCTTCAATTCACTAAGACTTCAAAGGTTCTGAAGAAGTCTGCTTGGTGCAGGCTCAGTGAGTTCTTCGGGTAATTATAGTAGTGGAAATAGAGTTAACAAACTTATTGCTTAAGGTTTTTTTACAATCTCTGTAAATTTTATCATATATTGGATTTGGGTCATAACCTATACCCCGGAGTGATTTTTCTCTTAAAATAGTTTTCCACTTCGTAAACAAATCCATTTGTCTCTTGTTTAACTTCTATATTTTATTTTTTATTTGGTTATTTACCGCAATTAACTTGTTAGACTTAAGAGTGATTGATATCTAGCCATAAAAACTTTAATTTAAATGTGTCTTCGATAGAGTAGATACTTAAATTTTCGCATATTACACGTATTTTTCCATAAATGTATAGGATCGGAAACTGTGAATTTTCACTAAGGGATAACTCAAACCATTGACTTTATCGATGAAACGAATAGGTACTCATTAATTAAAGTGTGATTTGCATAAATTGCATTATTAAGGGTAACAATTTGCATGCATGAATCTTGGAGGTTTCTTCAAAAGTTAGATAAACTAAAACAAAACAAACAAATTACCTATTTTTAGCATCATCAGCATGCAGTAAAGTCAATTACTACTACGTCTGAGTCGAGTTGATTACTTAATTATTCTTAGTAATCATGTATTAATAATGAAATAAAATAAAAATAAAAAGCTTTAGTAGAGGAATGCTCCGGCAGACGTGATGCCACAAAGAAAGGTACACGCCATTGCTAGATGATGTCTAAGATTATATATTCTAATTAATTAATTTTTAAAAAATTAATTAAAAACAAAAAAATAATTTAACTAGATATTTTAAGACAAGTGCTGTAATATTGTTGCTCTTGCTAATTTCAAACACAATTAAGTTTAATCAATTGTCACACTTTTAATTTAAGTAATTAATAAATAACGGAAATAAAAAGCAATAAAATAATTATTACAAGTATAGGTTATCGGCCGAATTTACTATGAAAAGAAATTTACAGTGATGATTAAAAGAATTATGGCAAAAACTATGCCGACTTAATTACCTCAACTGTAATAATCCAAGACAACTCATCAAACCCGCACTAGGGAAAATGAGCAAACCACCCCTAATGTTTGACAAAACTAATCAAAATCCCCTTGATATTTAAAAACTAAAAAAAATCCCTCGCCTTCTAAAAATACTCTCTCAGTAAAGCTATCGAGTAGGATTTACTAAAAATCCTGAATCTCGAATCATGGTCCAGGATTCTATCCTATTCGGTCCAGGATTCGGGATGAATTCTGAATTTTAGCCTAAAAATCACGAATCCTGATCAGGATCAGAATTCGAGATGATTTTTCATCTTTATTCAAATTATTGTTCGAGATTCTGGACGATTAATTCATTAGAGCATTAATAAAAATAAAAGGAGTTTAGAGAATTAAATGAAAGAAAAACTGAGGGCATAAAAACTGAGGGCATACCCTAAGAAAATAGTTCAATTTAATTGCTTAATTATAGAACCACGCAGTCAATGTCCGTTAGTCTAATGATAATTTTCCATTAATTTATTCTGATGGGAATTTGAAATAGTCTCTTTGTTGATTTGGAATAAAATGACACTCTCAATGGGGCTGCTATGTGTCTAATATATCCATTACTTTTTTTTTTATTATTTCTTTTTTGAAATCGTTAGAAACTCTACCGCTAAATCATCTATTTTGGGCTCAAGCGTAGCAGGTAAAATCCCCGATTGTCCCAGTTTCTTACAAGAAATATACTTCATGGATTCAAACTCATGACCTCAATGTGAGATATAAAGCCCTACATCACCAAGTCACGCCCCTTGGGGACGTCTATATCTATTACTCTCCAAACTATATGTCATTTTTAAAATTACAAAAAAAAATTAGAAAAAATAATAATAAAATTTTCAGAATGCAATATATCCCAACATCCAAAGATTTTGATGATAGCTAAAAAACGTGGGAAATTGATATCTACGAGTATCAGCATCAAGGTGTCCGTTTAAGGTTGTGATTGGAAATTTGTAGCATCAACAAATTCATTTCACAAACACGTGATTCAATTCTACTGACAGCCGCCGTCGCCATCGGCATGCAACAATGGTAATGGCTGGCTATAAATTGGCGTCGGCGAGTGCCCTCTCTTTATGTATATTTTGCAAAAATAAAAAATAAAGAAAAGACTTAGAAAAAATGTTTGGGATTTGACGTACAGTGCACTCACAAAGAAAATTGATCATCTCACCCCTCCCTGCCACCCCCTGCCATTCCCCTCCTCTTTGTCCCCTAATAAATTTACCATAATATCTCTCTCATTGTGTGAATTGTCACTACAAAAATTATATCATTTAGCGTCGAATTAAATCGATGTCAAAATCCATATTTTCGACGCCAAATATAATTAGTGTCGAAATAATTAGACGCAAAATATGGACGCCGAAATGTCGACGAGAAAAACTTTTAGCGTCGAAATAAATAAATGCGACGCTAAAAACTATATTTTGCGTCCAATTTATTTCGACGCTAAATTAAATTTTCTGACGCTATAGGTTCTATTTGGCGACGAAATAATTCGACGCTAAAAGTTTGACTTTGAGCGTCGACACCTTTCGACGCTAGAGAATAATAAAAAAGTAATATATGTTGGAAATTCTAAGGGTCCCAAGGATCACAAATCAAGCATGAACATGTGTGAATACATTCGAGGAAGTCGCGGAATACTTACATCGATCGGTTGAGCGACGCGGAGGCAACAAAAATTTCAGATTCTGCCTCTTCACTGTCACGGCAGTGGGCTGTAGGTGCTCACTGGTTTGGCCTCCATTTTGGTCTTCGTCAAGCTCCAAGCTTCGCCGAATGGTTCCCGGCTCATGGGTGGACTTCCCTATCACCTTCGCATGTCTCTCGGAGTGCTAGCTCTCTAGAAATTTGCCACAAATCTCATCACACTTGCTTCCCTTCACGGGTTTTTCAGATGAAACCAGTGAACATTTGGCCCTCCATGGGCGTGAGGAGAAAGGAGAAAAGAGAGGAGAGAGTTGAAAAGTGTAAAGTGTATTTGATTTCTAAAATCAAAAACAACATATACCAAACATATAAAATTAATATATGTCACTCAAGCTTTTTTTAAAAGCTTTTCAACAACTCCCATCGAGTCACATCTATCCATCAAGTTGTCAAGTCACATCACTCAAAGTGACAAGTGATTTGACGCTTCATGCGACTAGCGATTTGACGTGCCGCACTAGAATTCGAAATGCGAATGCGCTCGCAAACAATCCCGGGCTCGGGTTCGCTAATTCCAAATTAACGAATTTTCCGTCGCGACGTAATTAAATGATTATGTCTAGCGAAGTCACTATTCACGTCGCTAACGAATTAATTCTAAATTAACTCGTTCGCCCGAATTAAAATATAATTTCAATTCTGCGTCGAAATCCAATTTCGTTTAATATATCGAATATATTAATTAATCGATTAATTCCAAATTAATCGTTATCTCTCTTTAAATGATATTTTATCCCAGATAAAATATCCCCGCAATTAATCTCATATTAATTTTCTCTCTCATCTAATTAATCCCAGATTAATTAAAAGTGCGAGTCATACGTCATCGGTGAATCTTTGGGAAGCGACCCATGAGATCCCCGGATATATTGGAAGTAAATTCGGTCGTCGGACTATCCGAACATGTAAGTACCTCGTACTACGTTTATACCGAATTACAAGACAAGGTTGGCCTCAAGCAAAGCTTCATACCTACCCAATTCTCCGGAAATATCCTTACAGGATTAAAGGATCTGTATCAGGCGTAGTATACGTAGTATTGCGTATTTATGTCCAGTATCAGATGATCACAAGCAAGGCCTGGGGCTGGTACAGTGACTGCCCCGTACGAAGTATATATCGGATAACGAGCAACTAGTCTCTTTAATATCGGATAATCATGACCAAGTCATATTATCCCGACGGTTGCAACCTTATATATAGAACCAATTCTGTATCCCTGCGCGATCATCAACTCCATATGACTGGAGTGACACTTCCGTCTTGACATCACACCCAACACACTACGATTCTCAATATACCCAGTATTGGCGTACACCGAACCTGTTAAATCCCTGGACGACCTCAATATTGATTGTTGCAAGTATTAGCGGTGCAAGTCTCATGTTAAAACCAAATACACCTACCCTGATTTCGGATTTCCATAGACACATAGTCACACTACCAATGGAATTCCGATGGGGTCTATCCAGAGCGAAGCTGTTTCCCGTACCATCGGTGAAACACAACCTCCTATTACACTTGCATTAGTATCTTATACCCAAATATATGAGAACTATGTCGTTGTGCCCTCACAACGCGCACAAGTGTAATACTAGTCTTTTACGCATTCATCGATGTCCAATCTCGATAATGCTCTGACTAGGGATATTTAATGATTTTTCCTTCGTGGATTGATACTGTCTCATATCATTCTCAATCCAAGAACAAATCACATGGACCTCCTATCATTTATATATCTAGGTGATCTAATCACAAATGATAAGAGTGCAATCTCCTTTGTCACATAGTTAATTTGTACAACAACACCGTGATCTGTACAAATAGTGACGCTATGGGTCATAATTGTCCAACAATCTCCCACTAGGCCTATAGCCAGTCACTCGAGTGTCTAACACCCGAACTATGTACGGTTGGCTCAAACTGCTGAGGAAAGACTTTCGTCAACGGATTTTCATGATTATCGTCTGATGCGATTTATTCGATCATCACATCGCCACGATGTATGATCCGAACGAATCGGATGAATATCGAAGTATATATCTGGATCGTTGATGAGACCATTAATTCTTTAGCCTATGCTCAAGCCCAGATCAGTTGCTAACAGAATTATATCTAATCTAATTAGATTTATTATCGACCCAGAAGGCTTCCATTGCTGCCTTAGCTGCAGCAATAACCCGCAGTTTTATGATAAACGCATTTGTTGTTTATTACTGTAACAGTATCTTGCTTAGAAGATTTCCAGCTCACTGGCGTTATTCAACTGTATAGTACCGTGTTCGACTTTTAGTCGTCTTTTCGGTTTAGGAAACTTACAGTAGTGATCCCAGTCACTTCAAGTTCTCCTTCTCCACAATTAAGACAACATCCTTAGTCTCTAAGATACTAAGGATGTTCTTACTATCAATCCAGTGACTATCACTGGATTGGCCTGTTGTGACTTCATATGCTCAAAGCGTATGAGACATCAGGTCGTGTACATTTTTCATGTACGATTCTGGGAGAGTTTTTCTCGAAAGCCTAGCTTTCACGATTGTTATTATGGGAATATCATTTCCAAGAAATGACATATTATCATTATTTACAGGACAGTCACTGTCAGTGCGCTCCCACTAACCCTCTTATATACACAAGAATCCTTTTCGTTTTGAATTAAATCATAAACTATTATGATTACATCAAAACGACAATTCCAAGAACAATGTTGCTTCAATCCAAACATGGATCGAATAACCTGCAAACCTTATTTGCTAGTTTGTACGACAAAACCGACAGGATGTTGTAAACATCCTCCAAAAGGTTTCCTTTTCAGGAAAGCGATTTTCCCGTAAAGCTGTCATATTTCATAAATGAAACACGCAGCTTTAGCAAGCATTATCCAAATGGATTTACCGTGGCAACAGTAAAAGGTTGAATCGTAATCAACACAATGTTGATAACGATACCTTTCTGCTAAAAGCCTAGCTTATACTTTGGTATGTTGCTTCCATGTATGTCTTCCTTGAAGACTTAAAGTACCAATAGGCACAATGCCTTGCGGTACATCAACTAGTATCCAAACTTGTTGATATAACATCCATTTCGGATCATGACACTTTGTCATAATAGGGAGTCGATACCTTGTATCATTCCTCATACGTAGTCAGTTGGTATTCCTCAATAAGATTGACATCTTTATGAGGTGAGATCAGAAACCCATACCCCAGGTTGTTTTCTGACTCTCTCCGACATACGCGGTTCTTGTGTATTTGAAGATTAATGGTATAGTTTCATCATTGATGAACTATTTGTGTTCCATTAGGAATCGGTGCCTTGAACAGTATTACTGCGATTTTCATCGAGTTTTACTATCCTCCCACTTACCATTGCATATAGGTATTCCTCTTAGGAAAACTGCATGGCGAGCAACAATCTATTGTTCTCTTGTGAGATGTATAAGTACAATACTTTGGTATCCCTAGGATAACCTACATTGGCACTTATCCAATTTGATTTTAGTTTGGTATCATCCAAACATATGCCTAGCATTCCTAAATTATCAGGAATGAGAAACCCGATTTATTTCCCGTTCATATCTAATACGAAGTCTGTCAAACATATTATAATGGAACCTTATTCAAAATAAGTTCTGCACTGTAAATGCTTAACCTGTTGAAGGAAATGGTAGCTCAGAGCGACTCATGATTAACCTTATCATGTCCAACAAAATTCGGTTATTCAGTTCGGACACACCGTCAAATTGACGTGTTCCGGGAGGAGTCCTCATTTGAAAGAATACTATACTCTTTCAAGTATATTAGAAACTTATTGCTTAAGTATTTTCCATTACGGTCTTACCGTGACAGTTTAATACTTTAGCCGATCTGTTTGTCTATTTCATGTCGAAACTCTAAAAGTTTCTGATTTGTGTTCTTCAAAAGAAACACATAACCATAACGCGATGCCACATCCGTATAGGTCACGAAATATTCATATCCACCTCTAGCCTAGCTAGACATGGGCCCACTTGCTTCACTATGAACTAGGGCTAACAGATCGGTGGCAATTACACTATTACCAAGTAAATAGTGTTTTAGGCACTTTGCCCAATAAACTAGATTCGTAGACTTTATTTGAATTGAATTAAATCAGTCCGAGTACCCACTCTTCGAAAGTGTGGATATAGGAGTCTTGTTTGATTGTGTCCCAGACAACAATGCCACTGTATGTTTCTTCTGATTAAAATCAGTTCGAGCTATTTGTTTGTCATGTATATATTTGAGATTTATTTATATTCAAAATATAAATTTTGTTATTCACATCTAATGTGTTTATCTAAATATCATCTTTATGTAATGAAACACTTTAGTGTTCTAGAATATAAAGGTTTTACCCGCAGCGGGTTAAACACTGATATAGGGATAAAGTATCTAGTCAAACTAGTTACATTATAACAGTTTCCTATTTTAGGTACACACCGAAGGTAGTTCCTAAACTTAGGATCTACGGTTAAAATTTGACTTTCGTCCCGTTTACAATTCGCAGATAAATCTCTATGAAGTCAGTATCCTGTTCAAAACAGATTCTGAACATCAATATATTATTTATGTATCACACTAAGTATTTAAAATCTAATTTTAATACTAGTAGTGAACATAATATTGACCAACATATTTTGAAGTCAGAGCCTTGCTCGTTCTTCAATTCCTTCATGTCTGCTTTGTCCAAACGGCAGTCACGCTTCCACGATCCCGTTTGCCACAATTAAGCAGACATTTTGGGATATGTCATTTATCTTCCCAGAAGATTATAATGATTTTTCCTTTGCCCTTTTCTACACTTCAGAAGCGTTTGGCCTAGCCTCGGCCTTCTAGAATATCAAAGTAAGGTGCGCCTTGCGCTACTTGCCTAATTGCAAAGTTTGACTTTATCTCCTAGAGAATAGTCATTAACTCTCCAAGAGTTTATTAATTGCAATTTAGTACTTCTAAAATCTAAGCATAGATTTATGAAGATCCTTCAATTTCTTTATCATACTTTAAGGATCTAATCCTTAGTTCTGATTCAGAAATTAAGGAGTCTACTTTGACAAGCTTAATGGATTAAGCACTTAAGTTATCATCACATAAATCTTCCAAAGATTATGCTCTACTATTTTCTTAACTCCTAGATTAGGCATAATACGTTATTTTATCAAATAAAGTAACTTATTGTTTTCAAGGACCATCCTGAAATTATTCCCAAATTGAAAATTAAACCATTTAAATATATTTTCCCTAGGATTATGTATTAAACGTCAATCTTTCAATTTTATCTTGATTTTAATAGTCCAACTATTTAATCAACGATTTAGGTACTATTTATTATAATGATTACAATAGTCCAACTATTTAATCAACTATTTAATCAACTATAACTTAATAGATTAAAATCAATTATATGATTACTATAAAAAATCAACTATAAATGAATAGTTTGAATATAGTCCAACTATAATTTAAAATAATATTTAAATATTAGTCCAACTAACATTTAATTTATTTGACGAATGATATTTGAATGAGTGCGTATGGCAAGTAATTAAACGAATATTGCAATTCAATTCTTGCCTCCCACTATTTTTCGGCGAGCCTCTAACCCTCTGTCGAGTACTCGGGAAACCGTGTTCCTAGTGGGCTAGGATCCCGTTAAATATCATACAATCTTGACTTTGCCAACAAATTGTATGATAATTAACTAGGTAGATCTCTAAGATCGATTGGATCTAATCCAATTCCTAGATCCGGTAGGGGGACATCCAAGTCCGAAACATATATCTATATATGCCAATACATCCAATGTATTACCTAACCTTTTTCCTCTGAATCAACTAAGCCTTGGCTTTGGTACAACAAACTTAGTGATCCCAGTCAAGCGCGACCCATTGACCATGGAAAGTTTCGTAATCAATGTCGATGGACAAGAAGTGGTCTTGACTTTGGCCAACAAACCACAATTTGGACAAGACACTGACATGTAACAAAGCTCTCATGATTCAAACACATCCTCGATGGACAAAGGCCTTGACTTTGGCCAACAAGCCAATGCCAGTCTCGGATCTTGAGTGAGAATCACTCAATGGAAGGAAAAACGCTTAATATTTTGCGAGGGTTTTTCGAGTGCAAATTGGCAACCAATTTATTATCTTTGTTAAGGTCTCATCATCATACACCATTAAACATGTATTCTAAACACATAATAAACCGCATATGAATAAAATAATAATAATATGCGGATGGATACTTTACAGATTGATCCTATATCAAATCTCTCAATTTCTCTCTCCAGCTAGCACATGTATTTACTTCTACCTGTTACACTACACTTCTAAAGAAACCTAATTTACATTGAGGGGAATAGGTGAGAAGAGAATACAAAGAATAAAGAGGTAATAAGGCTGGACACGCAGGTCCAATTAATAAATTCCAAATTTATTACAACAATTTCTAAAATTGCCCCACCCATCTAATATCCATCTGATATACATTATTCATGCATCGCAACCATGTATTCACACAAGCATGTTATCAATCAATCTAATCAAATTAATTAATCTGATAATTAGTGATCATCCATGTTAGTGTTCCTAGAACATGCCAAGGATCTAATAAGCATGTAAAGGTGTTCATAAATTCAAAATAAGTTGCGGAATATACTTACAATGAACGGATTTAGCTTTAAAATTTTGAGAAGAGATCTCCAAGATCCAAGCTTTAAGTGATGATTCCAACTCTTGAAGTAGTTTCCCTATCACCTTAGTTGATTTCTCCAAGTGCTAGCTTTGTTGATTTTGCACAAAAATCAAAGAGAAGAAAGGCTAGAAGCTCACGCCATTTGAGAGTGTATTAGGGTTTCATTTGTTCCAAATGTGTTTTGTGTGATGCATACACCAATGAGAGAGAGAGAAGGGTTTTGGTAAAAGCCAATTTACCCTTTTCACCTAAACAAGGTGGTTGGGTAAATGGTTTTGCCAAAACCATTCCAAGGTGGTTGGAAAGTGGATGGTATGGCATAAATGCCAACCACTCTCCCCAACTACCACATTTAAAGTGGGCCCCACATTTGAATTCAAAATTCAAATGACTCTACGAACATTTGTCGCGGCTCGGATCCGTTTAATCCGATTAAACGAATTCTCGTCGCTAAATAATTAAATCTAATTTAATTAAATAACGATGCCTCGCAAATATATTACGAACGTCGTTTACGAATTAATTCTAAATTAATTCGTTCATTCGTATTAAAGTCCGACTTTAATTTCGTAATGAAATCCATTTATATTAATATATCTGATATATTAATTTTAGCCCATACGAATAAATTAAATAGAAAAAATCAAATTTAACTATTAAATTTATTCTACCGATTAATTCCAAATTAATCGCGTTCTCTCTCTTCCGAACACATTTAATCCCAGATTAAATAATACCTCAATTATCCTAGATTAATTTTCTCTCTCTTAATTAATCCCAGATTAATTCTCTCTCTTAATTAATCCCAGATTAATTCTAATTAAATCAACTGTCATCGGTGAATCTTTGGGAAGCGACCCAAGAGATCCCTGGTATGTTGGCAGTAAATACGGTCAACGGATTATCCGAATACGTGCGTACCTCGTACAACGTGCTTACCGATTTAACGACATGGTTGGCTTCTAGCAAAGCACCGTGCCTACCCATTCTCCAGAAATATTCTTACTGGAATATATAATCTATGTCAGGCGTAGTATACGTAGGATTGCGTATTGCGATCCAGTATCGAATGTCACGGTTAGCCTGGGGCTGGAATGTGTCTGCCCCGTACGAAGCACATGTCGGATGTCTGGTAACTAGTCTCTATAATCAGATGAACATGACTAGTCATATCATCCCGATGACTGCAGTACTTAAGAGCACTAGTTCTGTATCCTACGTGACATTCATCTCCACTATGACGGAGTGATACTTCCGTCTTGACATCCACACCCAATATACTACGATTCTCAATATACCCAGCAGAGGCGTACACAGAACCGGTTAAAGCCCTGGACGACCAAAACTAAAGCATACCGATTGTCGCAAGTATTAGCAGTGCAAGTCTCAGGTTAAGACCCAATACACCTACCCTGATATCGGACTTCCATAGACACATAGTCATACTAACATGGAATTCCGAGGGGTCTATCCAGAGCGAAGCTGTTCTCCGTACCATCGGTAAAACACAACCTCCTATTACACTTGCATGAGTATCCAATACCCAAATATATGAGAACTATGCTATTGTGCCCTCACAACGCGCACAAGTGTAATACTAGTCTCTTACGCATTATCGATGTCCAATCTCCATAATACTCGACTAGGGATATTTAATGATTATCATTCGAGGGACTGATATTGTCTCCATTCATCTCAATCCAGGAACTAATCATAAGGACCTTCATCATTTATACATCATGTGATCTAATCACAAATGATAAGAGTGCAATCTCCTTGTCAAATAGTTAATTTGTACAACAACACCATGATCTGTACAAATAGTGACGCTATGGGTCATAATTGTCCAACAATCTCCCACTTGGCCTATAGCCAGTCACTCGAGTGTCATACACCCGAACTATGTACGGTTCGCTCAAACTGCTGAGGAAAGGCTTTCGTCAGCGGATTTGTATGATTATCGCCTGATGCAATTTATTCGATCATCACATCGCCACGATGTATGATCCGAACGAATCAGATGAATAGTCAAAGTATATTTCTGGATCGTTGATGAGACCACCATTATTTCTTTAGTCTGCGCTGTAGCCTTGCTCAGCTGCTAACAGAACTATATCTATCTAATTAGATTTGTTAATGACTCAGATGGCTTCTATTGCTGCCTCAGCCGCAACAATGACCCGCATTTGTTGTTTATTCGGTAACAGTATCTTGCTTGGAAGATTTCCAGCTCACTGTTCCGTTATTCAAATTGTATTGTACCGTTGTTTTTATCGGTTAGAAAACTTACAGCAGTGATCCCAGTCACTTCAAGTTCTCCTTCTCCATAGTTTAAGACATCATCCTTAGTTCTAAAAGATACTAACGGATGTTCTTAATATCAATCCAGTGACTATCACTTGGATTGACCCGTTTGTGACTCCATATGCTCAAAGCGTATGAGACACCAGGTCACGTACATTTTTCAATTTACGAGTTCTCATAGAGTGTTAAAAACTTTAAATCTATCCCAGTAGATCTTTATTCCTAGAATAAAGGTTGTTTCTCCCAAGAATTCTATGGAGAATTTTCATGAAAGCCAAGCTTTCTTCGATTGTAATATGGGAATATCATTTCCAAGAAATGACATATCATCATTATTTAGGACAGTCACTTTCAGTGCACTCCCACTAACCTCCTTATATACACAAGAATCATTTCGTATTTGAATTAAATCATAAACCATTATGATTACATCAAAACGATAATTAAAAGAACCTAATGCTTGCTTCAATCCAAACATGGATCGAATAACCTGCAAACCTTGTTTGCTAGTTTTAGTACGAAAAAAACCGTCAGGATGTTATAAACATCCTCCAAAAGGTTTCCGTTTAAGGAAAGCGATTTTGACGTTCAGCTGCCATATTTCATGAATGAAACATGCCAGCATCAGCAAGCATTATCTAAATGGATTTAACATGGCAACAGATAAAGATTTCATTGTAATCAATACAATGTTGATAACGAACCTTTTCGCTACAAGCCTAGCTTAGTACATTGGTGGTGTGTTGTCATCCATGTATGTCTTCCTTGAAGACTTATATAGTACCAATAGGCACAATGCCTTCTGGTACATTAACTAGTCTCTAAACATAGTTGGTATACATGGAATCCATTTCGGACTTCATGGCACTTTACTATGATGGGGAGTCGATACCTTGTATCACTTCCTCACATGTAGTCAGTTCATCTTCCTCAATAAGATTGACATCTTTATGAGGTGAGATCAGAAACCCATACCT
>SKCR01001597.1:0-28261 GCA_019454045.1 Zanthoxylum bungeanum | reverse complement strand
CCCAAAACCGCTTCCAAAAATGCCCAATGCGACTAATGAACCTTAACTGTTTAATTCGGCCTAATGGGCCTAAATTAATTTATGGGCTTATGGGGTAACTCCCGGATTGGACTTTGGTTGCGGGTTTTGACCCGAGTTGACCAAAAGTCCACACCCTCAGGAAATTAATTAAAAGCCCATTGGACTTTAATTAAATTAATATTGGATATAATCGGGCTTTGAGACCCGTAACGATTAAATTTGGAATTTAAGTCGTACGGTTTATTTTTAAAGTGTAATATTAATTGTGGAATTAAATAATGAATTAGAATTAAATAATATTAAAATTGGATTTAATCATGTAATTTAATTTTATTTGAGAAATCGTACTTTGAATACGTGTT
The DNA here is from genome assembly GCA_019454045.1 of Zanthoxylum bungeanum. Taxonomy (NCBI): domain Eukaryota; kingdom Viridiplantae; phylum Streptophyta; class Magnoliopsida; order Sapindales; family Rutaceae; genus Zanthoxylum; species Zanthoxylum bungeanum. Next base: position 27,878 of record SKCR01001597.1, on the reverse strand, counting down.
CACAATACGAGTTGACTCGAACAAAATCAAATCTTTGTTTGAACATTGGATGATCACTAATATCAAGATTAATTATTTGGATTAGATGATTGATAACATGCTTGTATGAATACATGGTTATGATGTTTGAATAATGTATATCGGATGGATATTAGCCGGTGGGGCGATTTTTAGAAATTGTTGTAATAAATTTGATTTATTAAATTGGACCTGCGTGTCCAGCCTTATCTCCTATTTCTTTGTATTCTCTTCTCGCCTATTCCCCTCCATGAAAGAGGTTTCTTTAGAAGTGTAGTGTAACGGGTAGAAGTAAATTCATGTGCTAGCTTTGGAGAGAGAAAATGAGAGGATTGATCTAGGATCAATGTAAAGTATCCATCCGCATATCATTATTATTTTTCATATGCGCTTTATTATTGTTTTAGAATGCATGTTTAAGGGTGTATGATGATGAGACCTTAACAAAGATATTAAAATTGGTTAGCCAATTTGCACGCGAAAAACCCTCGTTAAATATCAAGCATTTATTTTCCTTCCATTGAGTGATTCTTACTCAAGATTCAAGATTGGCAGGGGTTGTTGGCCAAAGTCAAGCCTTGTCCGTCGAAGATTTGTTTTAACTCACGAGGCTTTGTTCCATATCGGTGTCGTGTCCAAGTTGTGGTTTGTGGCCAAAGTCAAGACCACTTCTTGTCCATTGACATTGATTACGAAGCTTCCATGTCAATGGGTCCGCGCTTGACTGGGATCACTAGGTTTGTTATGCCAAAGCCAAGGCCTAGTTGATTCAGAGGAAAAAGGTTAGGGTATACATTCGATGTATAGGCAATATAAGATAAATGTTTGGGACTTGGATGTCCACCTACTGATCTAGGAGTTGGATGAGATCCAATTGATCTTAGAGATCTACCTAGTTAATTATCATACAATTTGTTGGCCAAAGTCAGATTGTGTGATATTTAACGGGATCCTAGCCCACTAGGAAACACGGTTTCCCGAGTACTCGATACAGGGTTAGAGGCTCGACGAAAAATAGTGGGAGGTAAGAATTGAATTTGCAATACTCGTTCAATTACTCGCCATACGCGCTCATTTAAATTTTTCGTCATTAGATTAAATGTTAGTTGGACTAATATTTAAATTGTTGTTTTAATAAACAGTTGGACTGTATTATACTTGATTATATTAATGGGATTATATTAATCAATATATTGGAATTAATTATTTCTTTACAGTTGATTTTATAATTGGATTATAGTAATCAATGTAATTGAGGTTAATTAATTTGGATTATATTTGATTATATAGTTGGACTATTATAATCATTATAATATATATAGTACCACTAATCGTTGATTAAATAGTTGGACTATTTATCAAGATAAATTGAAAAGTTGGATATTTAAAATATAATCTGGGATTGAAATATTTTAAATGATTTAATTTTCAAATTGGGAATAAAGATAGGTTACTTTATTTTGATAAATAACTTATTATACCTTAAGCCCAAAATTAAGCAAAATAAGTAGAGCGTAAAATCTTTGGAAGATTTATGTGATGATGACTTTAATGCTTAGTTAATATACTTGTCATAAATCTATTTTAGATTTAAGAAGTTTAAAATTGTAAAATTCAATTTTGTTCTTGGAAATTAATTGACTATTCTAGAGGAGATAAAGTCAAAGTTTGCATGGGCATGTAGCACGAGTGCACATCGTTTCGATATTCTAAAACCCCAGGCTTGGCCTAGGTTTCTGAAATATTGAAAGGATAATTGACATATCCCAAAGTGACTACCATTTGGATATGGCAGACACGAAGGAATTAAAGAAAGGGCGAGGCTCTAACTTTAAAATATTTGTCTTAGTTATGTTCACAGCTAGTATTGAAATTAGATTTTAAATACTTAGTATGGTACATAAAATATATGTATTGTGTTCAGAATCTGCTTTGAGCAGGATACTGACTTCAAGCTGAGATTGCCTGCGAATCGGAAACGGGACGGAAAAGTCGCTGTTTCGACCGTAGATACCTAAGTTTAGGAACTACCCTTTGGGTATATACTTAAATTAGGAACTGTTATAATGTAACTAGTTTGACTAGAGACATTATCTCTATATCAGTGTTTAATATCCGTTGCGGATAAAACTTTTATATTATAGAACACTAAGTGTTTTATTATATAAAGATGATACTGAGATAAATACATTAGATGTAAATAACAGAATTTATATTTTGAATATAAATAAAATCTCAAACATATAAATGACAAATAAATAGCTCAAATGATTTGATCAATAGAGACTTATTTGTGGCATTGTTGTCTAGGACACAATTTAACAACGAGACTCGTATATCCACACTTTTGAAGAGTGGGTACTAGGACTGATTTGACTATTCAAATAAGGTCTGCGAATCTAGTTTATTAGGTAAAGTCCTAAATACTATTTGCTTGGTAATAGTAAATGACACAATGAAACTTATAGATGGTAACACCAACGTCAAGATGAATCTTTTCGGGTTGAGTAGCATATTGATTCTTTGACTTGAGATATCACTATGGATATATTAGTCATCCTCAACACTTGATGGCACTCACATCACCGATCTATTTAGATCAAACCTCCACTTTTTCGATGGGTTTGGACTCATGCTATGATATCCTGTGAGTATCAAGATATGATCCATCAGTTCTGTGTACATAGCATAGGTATTCTTATGGGATTAGCAATCCGTTAAACCCATGGATCTGTGGTTAACTGTAAAGTGAGTTCCTAAGTGTTATTCTTGATGGAGTTTCTAGAGGTCCCAAGATCAAAACTCAAGCTGAATCATAAGCGAATACAACGATTTAAGTGCGGAATACTTACATTGAGCGGTTGAGATGCGATTTGGCAACACACACGAACTCAACTGCCCACTGCCACTGCCACACTCACGGCAGTTCACTGTCAATGCGCCACCTGCTGCAGATCTCGGTTTGTTCGTCTGTTTTGCTCCATTTGATCAAGAAAAACGAGCTCCAAGCTTCATCAAAACGTCCTCTCCGGGGTATATACTTCCTTTATCACCTTCGCATTGAACCCGGAGTGTGCTAGCACTCTTGTTTTGCAAAAAACACACTTGCTGTTGCCTCCATTTTCTTTTTCTTTTATCTGTTCGGCAGTTCACGCCTTTGCAAAACCAGAAAATGTCGTGAGAGAGGGGAGAAGAAGAAGAGGAGAGAAGTGTTTATTATTTCATTCTTGTTTTTTTTTTAAAACAAAAAACGTGAGTCGTGGCCAAATGAAAAGCCAAAATGTATCAAATACAAAGGAATTTTTTTTTATAAAACCCTTCATTTTCCGTGAAAGGTTTTCCCTCAAGGAAATACATCATTGGCCATCATTACCTCACACTGAGAGTAGAGACAATGTATCATCCCTTAAAGGTGACTAGATACATCCATCATCTATTCGTGTCAAGTAATGAGATATCGCGATGTGATTTGCGGATTCCACCCGTTTCAAATAACGAATGTGTCCGCAAACCTTTCGGGCCCAAATTCGCTAATTCCGAATTAACTAATTTCCGTCGCACGAGAATTAAATAATTGCGCCTAGCGGAATTATTATTCACTCGCTAACGAATTACTAAATTAATTCGCTCGCCCGAATTAAAAATCTAATTTTATATTCCGTTCGAAATTAATTTCGTTTAATATATTCAAATATATTAATTCCTCGATTAATTCCAAATCAATTTCTCTCTCTTCATTGATATTTTATCCTAGATAAAAATGTCTCCGAAATTAATCCCAGATTAATTCTCTCTCTCATCATATTATCCCAGATTATATAAGTGGATCATACGTCATCGGTGAATTTTGGGAATGACCCATGAGATCCCCGGATATGTTGGCAGTAAATACGTCTCGGTGTATCCGAATCACTACGTTACTTTTAGACAGTAATGACCCATAGCGTCACTATTTTGTAAATGATATTGTATTATTGTACAAAATTAACTATGTAGTAATGAAATTGCCTTTTACCGTTTGTAATTTATATTACTTTGATATATAAATGGTAAAAGTCCCTATGATTAGTTCCGGATTGTGATGATATGAGACAGTATCAATCCATAAAGGTTTAATCATTAATATCCCTAGTCGTAGTATTATCGAGATTGGACATCGATAATGCGGAATAGACTAGTACTGCACTTGTGCATGTTGTGAGGCCACAACGGCATAGTTCTCTATAATTTAAGTATTGGATACTTATGCAAGTGCGGTAGGAGGTTGTGTTTTACCGATGGTACGGAAAACAGCTTCGCTCTGGATAGACCCCGCGGAGTCCCATTGGTAGTATGTCTGCGTGTCTATGGGAGTCCGCTTCAGGGTAGGTGCATATGATCTTAACCTGAGATTTGCATCGCTAGTACTTACGACAATCGGTAAAATTTAGGTTTGGTGGTCCAGGGCTTTAACGAGTTCTGTGTATACCTCTTCTGGGTTTATCGAGAATCGTAGTGTACTGGGTGTGATGTCAAGATGGAAGTATCACTTCAGACATATGGAGATGATGATCGCGAGGGATACAGAACGAGTACTCTATAATGGTTGCAACCATCGGGATAATATGACTAGGTCAGGATTATCCGATTCAAAGAGACTGGTTGCTTGATGTCCGATATGTGTATCGTACGGGGCAGACACATATCCAGCCCCAGGCCTTACATGTGATCATCCGATACTGGTTCGATATACACTATACTACGGTATACTACGCCTGTTATAGATCTAATATTCCAGTAAGAATATTTCTAGAGAATTGGGTAGGCATGGCGTTTTGCTAGAAGCTAACCTTGTCTTGTAAATCGGTAAAAAACGTAGTACTTGGTACGTACGTGTTCGAATAGTTCGACAACCGGATTTACTGCCAACATATCTAGAGGTCTCTTGGGTCGCTTCCCGAAGATTCACCAATGACGTATGATTCAAACTCGATTAATCTTGGATTAATTACGGAGAGACTTTATCTTGGATAAAGTACTATATAAAGAGAGAGAACGATTAATTTAGAATTAATCGTAAAATTATTATATTCGATATAATAATCGGAATTCAAGCAAACGAGTTAATTTAGAATTAATTCGTTAGCGACGTAAATAATAATTTCGCTAGGCGCAATTATTTATTTAAATTCGATTTAATTAACGTCGCGACGTAAGCTCGGTATTTCGGAAATATCGAACCCGAACGCGTGAGTGCACGTGGGCCCACTTTCATTTGGAAACGGTGGGGCCCACATGACACTTGTCATTATTTGCATTATTTAATCAAGATGTATTGCATGAAGATAGTGTACAAAGCACTCAAGGTATTGCATGGAAATTGAGTGTTAGACTCTAAGTCTTTGCATGGTTTGTGTCATAAGTATATTATTATTTAATATAATTATGACATAAATATAAATTGATTTTTGAGACAAAATCAAATCTCCTCTCCCTCTCTAATTACCGAAACAGTGAGCTCTCAAAGCTCTCTCTCTCCAATTCTTTGTTTTGTGGCAAGAAAGAAAGTGTGCTTGTTTGGAACTCTAACACACAACTTTGGCTAGCAACATCAAGGGATCATACAAGGTGTTATGGGAAACTCATCTTAGAGCTTGGAAGGATCAAATTTGCTTGGAGCTTTCTTTTCATCTTGGCCGAATCCTCCACTGCACAAAGGAGCACATTTGTTTCATCCATTGCATCCACATTCCGTTTTTGTGAGTATTGTTTCCGCCATTACTTCAATGTAGTTCATTCTTATATATATTTTGCTTGTTTTTTGATCTTGGGACATGGTTATTAGATTTCCAACAATGGTATCATTGAGCCTAAAATGCATGCAAATATATTAGGATGTTATTTGGGGAAAATTGTTTGAAGCATGATTTGATGAGTTTGCTTGATTAATATGCTTAGATGTATGTTAAATGGATTATACATCATCAATTTCATGGAAAATAAATTGGATTAATTTTTCCAACCCCAATGAGGCTTGGCCGAATACATGCAAGCATGTGGACTAGATGATTTTTTAATTTTAAGACATTGGATGACTTGAAATAATATGGAGATGATCATTTGTAACTTGATTGGATTGAAAACGAAATCGGAACCATATTAATCACCTTGGCCGAATGCTTGATGATGATTAGGGACTTGATTTTTTGATTAAATAATGTTGGACATGTATTTAGATAAAAAAATTGATTAATAGATTAATTTGATATTTTGGGAATATTGATTTAAAGGATTAATCATGAAAATACACTTTAATTAATTAAGTTATAAAATTTGGAATTTTAAAATTTAGTTAATTGGGCTTAAATTGGAATTGGGCCTAAAACTATTATATTTGGTCATAAATGGGCTTGGTTGGGCCAAGTAGATTTGGACCATTTGGATTGGATCCAAAATGGGCCTTAATCACACCATTTAAGTCCAAATGTAATAAATGGGCTTTTATGTTTAATTGGGCCTTATGGGCTTGATATTGATTTTATGGCAAATGAGGGTGATTCCTTATTGGGCTTGGAAATTGGGTTTGACCCACATTGACCAAGGCCCAAGCCTAATGAAATCAATAGAAAGCCCATCGGACTTTAATTAAACGGACATTAGATGTTAGTTGGGCTTTGAGACCCTACTAGATGGAATCTAGAAAGCACAATAAAGTGTACTATTGAATTGGTCTAGTTTGACCACTTAATGATTTAATTTATTAATTTGTGATTTATTAATTTGATATTAGTGTATTGAATACGACTTAAATGGATAACGAGTAGTTCGATATAATTCGTGAATTCATACCATATGATTTATTCAAAACGAGTTGGACTCGCGCAAATGCAAACAATTGTTTGAACATTGTATTGTCACCTAATTAAAGACTAATTAATTGGATTTGATTGGTTGTATAACATGCCTTGAATGAATGAATGAATGTGGATGTGTTGTATGAATAGTGTATATCGGATGGATATTAGAAGGGAAGGGTAATTTTAGAAATTATTGTAAATTTGGAATTTATAAATTGGACCTGCGTGTCCAGCCTTATCTCTTTATCTCTTTGTATTCTCTTCTCACCTAATTCCCCTCAATGTAAATGAGGTTTCTCTTATTGTATTATGTAATTGGGTAGAAGTAGAATAGTGCTAGCGGGGAGAGGAAAGGGAGTGATTTGTTCTAGGAACAAGTTGTTTATATATCCATCCGCATATCACTATTACTTTACTTTACGCGCTTTATGATGTTTTAGAAGCATGCTTAAGGGTGTATGATGATGAGACCTAACAAGATAAATTAATTGGTTGCCAATTACGCGAAAATCCCTCAAACAATATTAAGCGATTTTCCTTCCGTTGAATGATTCTTTCTCAAGATCCGAAATTGGCATTGGTTTGTTGGCCAAAGTCAAGACCTTTGTCAATTGAGGATGTGTTTGAATCATGAGAGTTTTGTTCCACATCGGTGTCCTGTCCAAGTTGTGATTTGTTGGCCAAAGTCAAGATCACTTCTTGTCCATCGACATTGATTACGAAACTTTCCTTGTCAATGGGTCCCGCTTAACTGGAATCATTAGGTTTGTTGTGCCAAGCCAAGGCTTAGTTGATTCAGAGGAAATGGTTAGGAAAATGTATTGGATACATTGACGTATGTATTAGATATATATGTTTTGGACTTGGATGTCCACCTACCGGATCTAGGAATTGGATGGGATCCAATTGATCTTCGAGATCTACCTAGTTAAATATCATACAACTTGTTGGCCAAAGTCAAGGTTGTGTGTTATTTAACGGGATCCTAGCCCACTAGGAAATTGGATTTCCCGAGTACTCAACAGAGGGTTAGAGACTTGTAGAAAATAGTGGGAGGCTAGTATTGAGTTTGCAATTTCATTCAGATACTTAGCTTTACGCGCTTACAAAATTTATTTCGTCAATTTTAACATTAGTTGGACTAATAAAATGTTATTTTTCTTGTAACAGTTTGACTGTACCCATTTTATCGTTAACTAGATAGTTGGACTATCGTAGTTAAGATGGCTAGCAAGGTAAATGTCCGAGACATCATCATGGGTGACAATGTCTTTAAGGGGACAAACTTTCGCTGATTGGGAAATGAACCTAAGGATAGTCCTTGGGGCGGAGAGGATACTGTATACGATCAAGACCTCTCGGGCCTAAGCCCACTGAGCCACTTGAGCTGGAGTTATGGAAAACTCACAGTGATGATTGTGACACGGCTCAGTCGATCATGCTTGCTTCAATGACTCAACACTTTCGTCGCCAAAATAGGGACTTGGATCCTTATAATATGATGGCAAGATTGCAAGATCTTCACCGCACTAATAAGCGGATGGCGAGGTACGAGTTGGTGAAGAAAATCTTTCGCTCCCGTATGACTGATGGTAGTTCTGTTGAGGTCCATGGGACTCAAATGATAGCCGATATTGATGAACTGGCTAATATGGGTATAGTCTTGGAGTCTGAGCTGGCTATAGATGTACTTCTACAGTCACTACCCGATACTTGGAAACAGATTGTCATCAACTACAAACTGATGAATTCGGATGACACTCTTGGAGAGTTGTTGTCAATTCTCAAGGAGTCAGAGAAAGAACTTCTGAAAGGCAACAAGCGCGAGGCGCACTTTGCAACAACATCTCAAACGCCGAAAGCTGGGCTCAAGGCAACTGGGGGTGTTAAGAAGAAGAAGCATAAGAACAAAGGCAAGGCCAAGTCAACAAAGGCTTCTGGGAAGCCAAGGGACAAGTCTCAAGATGTTTGCCTGAAATGCGGCAAAAGAGGTCACTGGAAGCGTGACTGCCGCATGAACAAGGGACATAAGGAGGACATACAGGCGGGCAAGGCTCCGGCCTCAGGTATGTTTGTTATTGAGATAAATATGACTACTTCTAGTCTTAATAAAAATTGGATTTTTGATTCTGGCTGTGGTTCTCATATTTGTACTGATGTGCAGGATCTGCATGATAGCAGGAGACTGGCTTCGGGGAGGTAGATCTACGAGTTGGAAATGGAACTTCTGTTGCTGTTTTGGCCGTAGGCACTTTTGTTTTGGAACTGCCCTCGGGGCATGTACTTAAACTAAATGACTGTTATTTTGTTCCTAGTTTAACTAGGAATATTATTTCTGTATCTTTGTTAACCCAAACAGGGTACACTTTTGTATTTAAAAACACCAGGTGTTATTTATATATGAATGATGCAGAAATTTGCAGTGCTGATGCAAATAATGGTCTTTATATTTTGAATATAAATGAATCTCCAAAATGTAAAATAACAAACAAAAGGCTCAAAATGAGTAATCCAAAAGAAGAAACTTATTTGTGGCATTGTCGTCTGGGACACATCAACAAGACTCGCATATCCACCACTTTCGAAGAGTGGGTACTTGGACGGATTTGATCCAAATTCATATGACGTCTGCGAATCTTGTTTATTAGGCAAAATGCCTAAATCACCTTTTAGTGGTAAAGGTGAACGCGCCACTGAACTGTTAGCCCTCGTTCATAGTGACGTTTGTGGGCCCATGTCTAGCCAGGCTAGAGGTGGATATCGATACTTCGTAACCTTTACGGATGATGCATCACGTTATGGTTATGTGTATCTAATGATGCACAAGTCGGAAACTTTTGAGAAATTCAAAGAGTTTCGACACGAAGTTGAAAACAAACAGGCAAGAGTATTAAAACATTACGGTCGGACCGTGGTGGCGAATACTTAAGTAATGAGTTTCAAGATTACTTGAAAGAATATGGTATTCTTTCACAATGGACTCCTCCTGGAACACCACAATTAAATGGTGTGTCTGAACGGAGAAACCGTACCTTGCTTGACATGGTAAGGTCGATGATGAGTCGCACTGAGCTGCCTATATCCTTCTGGGGACATGCATTAGAAAGTGCAATCCTTATTTTGAATAGGGTTCCGTCAAAGTCTGTTGAACAGACTCCGTATGAGATATGGACAGGAAAGAAACCAGGTTTCTCATTCCTGAAGATTTGGGGTTGCTGGGCATACGTCAAACGTTTGGAAGGTACCAAACTTGAACCCAAATCAGATAAATGCCTATTTGTTGGATATCCTAAGGAAACCAAAGGATATTACTTCTATAACCCAAAAGAGAACAAAGTATTTGTTGCTCTACATGCGGTTTTCCTTGAGAAGGAATTCCTAAATGCAGTGTTTAGTGGGAGGAAAGTAGAACTCGATGAAAGTCGTAGTGATACTGTTCCTGGCAATGAATCAAGAACGGAACATGAACAGTCCATCCAGGATGAGACTGAACCACAATCTTCAGTTACACAAGGACTACGTAGGTCGGAGAGAGTCAGGGTAATACCTGAGAGGTATGGATTCCTGATCTCACCTCATGTAGATATTAATCTTATTGAGGATACTGAACCGGCTACGTATGAGGAAGCGATACAGGGTATCGAATCCACTTTATGGCAAAAGCCATGAAGGCCGAAATGGATTCCATGTATACCAACCAAGTTTGGACACTGGTTGATGCACCAGAAGGCGTAAAGCCTATTGGATGCAAATGGGTCTTCAAGAAGAAGACAGACATGGATGGCAACGTACAAACGTACAAAGCTAGGCTCGTAGCGAAGGGGTATCGTCAACAACTTGGAGTTGATTATGACGAAACTTTCTCACCCGTTGCCATGATTAAATCCATTCGGATAATGCTTGCAATAGCTGCATATTACGATTACGAAATATGGCAGATGGACGTTAAAACCGCTTTCCTTAACGGAAACCTGTTGGAGGATGTTTATATGCAACAACCTGACGGTTTTATCGCACCAAGACTGCAAACAAGGTTTGTAAGTTAAATCGGTCCATTTATGGACTGAAGCAAGCATCGAGGTCATGGAACCAACGTTTTGATGAGGTCATAAAAAAATATGATTTCATTCAAAACGTAGATGATCCTTGTGTATATAAGAAGGTTAGTGGGAGTGCACTGACTTTTATTGTCCTTTATGTCGACGATGTATTGCTTATAGGCAATGACATTCCCATGTTAACGTCGGTGAAAGCTTGGCTTTCATTGAAATTCTCCATGAAAGATCTGGGAGAAGCAGCTTTTATTCTAGGAATAAAGATCTACCGGGATAGATCTAGAAAGCTACTTGGACTCTCCCAGAGTACATATATTGATAAAGTGTTGAAGAGATTCAACATGGATCAGTCCAAGAAGGGACTGTTGCCAACATCACATGGCGTCTTTCTATCTAGGGACATGTGTCCTAAAACACAAGATGAGAGAGACAACATGAGTCGGACTCCGTTCGCCTCGGCAGTCGGATCGATCATGTATGCCATGATATGTACACGACCTGATGTGTCCTATGCTTTGAGCATGTGCAGTCGATATCAGGCCGATCCAGGACAGGATCACTGGATGGCGGTTAAGAATATCCTTAGGTATCTTAAAAGAACTAAGGATGTTTTTCTTAATCTATGGAGATGGAGAACTTGAGGTATCTGGGTATACCGATGCAAGTTTCCAAACCGACAGAGACGACTTCAAGTCGCAAACCGGGTACATATTTTGCTTGAATAACGGAGCAGTGAGCTGGAAATCTTCCAAGCAAGATACTGTTGCCGATTCAGCAACTGAAGCGGAGTACATTGCAGCAGCTGAAGCAGCAAAAGAGGCAGTTTGGATCCGTAAATTCCTAATTGGATTAGGAGTAGTTCCGTTAGCAGCTGAGCCCGTTCCATTGTATTGTGACAATAGCGGGGCTATAGCACAGGCTAAGGAACCAAGGTCTCATCAACGATCCAAACATGTTCTTCGACGATTCCATCTGATTCGAGAGATCATACATCGTGGCGATGTGAAGATCGAGAAGATCGCATCAGAGGATAATATTGCAGATCCGCTGACGAAGGCTATTCCTCGGGAAAAGTTTGAGCGACATGTACATAGTTCAGGTATTAGATGCTTGAGTGACTGGCTATAGGCCAAGTGGGAGATTGTTAGACAGTAATGACCCATAGCGTCACTATTTTGTAAATGATATTGTATTATTGTACAAAATTAACTATAGTAATGAAATTGCCTTTTACCGTTTTGTAATTTATTTACTTTGATATATAAATGGTAAAAGTCCCTATGATTAGTTCCGGATTGTGATGATATGAGACAGTATCAATCCATAAAGGTTTAATCATTAAATATCCCTAGTCGTAGTATTATCGAGATTGGACATCGATAATGCGGAATAGACTAGTACTGCACTTGTGCATGTTGTGAGGGCACAACGGCATAGTTCTCATATATTTAAGTATTGGATACTTATGCAAGTGCGGTAGGAGGTTGTGTTTTACCGATGGTACGGAAAACAGCTTCGCTCTGGATAGACCCCGCGGAGTCCCATTGGTAGTATGTCTGCGTGTCTATGGGAGTCCGCTTCAGGGTAGGTGCATATGATCTTAACCTGAGATTTGCATCGCTAGTACTTACGACAATCGGTAAAATTTAGGTTTGGTGGTCCAGGGCTTTAACGAGTTCTGTGTATACCTCTTCTGGGTTTATCGAGAATCGTAGTGTACTGGGTGTGATGTCAAGATGGAAGTATCACTTCAGACATATGGAGATGATGATCGCGAGGGATACAGAACGAGTACTCTATAATGGTTGCAACCATCGGGATAATATGACTAGGTCAGGATTATCCGATTCAAAGAGACTGGTTGCTTGATGTCCGATATGTGTATCGTACGGGGCAGACACATATCCAGCCCCAGGCCTTACATGTGATCATCCGATACTGGTTCGATATACACTATACTACGGTATACTACGCCTGTTATAGATCTAATATTCCAGTAAGAATATTTCTAGAGAATTGGGTAGGCATGGCGTTTTGCTAGAAGCTAACCTTGTCTTGTAAATCGGTAAAAATGTAGTACTTGGTACGTACGTGTTCGAATAGTTCGACAACCGGATTTACTGCCAACATATCTAGAGGTCTCTTGGGCGCTTCCCGAAGATTCACCAATGACGTATGATTCAAACTCGATTAATCTTGGATTAATTACGGAGAGACTTTATCTTGGATAAAGTACTATATAAAGAGAGAGAACGATTAATTTAGAATTAATCGTAAAATTATTATATTCGATATAATAATCGGAATTCGATTTCGACGCGAAATTGAAATTAGATTTTAATTCGGGCAAACGAGTTAATTTAGAATTAATTCGTTAGCGACGTAAATAATAATTTCGCTAGGCGCAATTATTTATTTAAATTCGATTTAATTAACGTCGCGACGTAAGCTCGGTATTTCGAAATATCGAACCCGAACGCGTGAGTGCACGTGGGCCCACTTTCATTTGGAAACGTGTGGGGCCCACATGACACTTGTCATTATTTGCATTATTTAATCAAGATGTATTGCATGAAGATAGTGTACAAAGCACTCAAGGGTATTGCATGGAATTGAGTGTTAGACACTCTAAGTCTTTGCATGGTTTGTGTCATAAGTATATTATTATTTAATATAATTATGACATAAATATAAATTGATTTTTGAGACAAAAATCAACTCTCCTCTCCCTCTCTAATTACCGAAACAGTGAGCTCTCAAGCTCTCTCCATTCTTCATTTGTTTTGTGGCAAGACAAGAAGAAAGTGTGCTTGTTTGGAACTCTAACACACAACTTTGGCTAGCAACATCAAGGGATCATACAAGGTGTTATGGGAAACTCATCTTAGAGCTTGGAAGGATCAAACTTTGCTTGGAACATTTCTTTTCATCTTGGCTGAATCCTCCACTGCACAAAGAAGCAACATTTGTTTCATCCATTGCATCCTCATTCCGTTTTTGTGAGTATTGTTTCCGCCATTACTTCAATGTAGTTCATTCTTATATATATTTTGCTTGTTTTTTGATCTTGGGACATGGTTATTAGATTTCCAACACGTACCAAGTACTACGTTCTACCGATTTACGAGACAAGGTCGACTCCTAGCAAGCACCAAGTCTACCCAATTCTCCGGACATATTCTCATAAGAATATTAAGATCTGTATCCAGCGTAGTATACATTGTATTGTGCATATCGGTCCGTATCGGATAATCACGTGCTAGGCTGGGGCTGGATAAGTGTCTACCCCGTCCGAAGCACATATCGGATGTCTGGTAACATAGTCTCTATAATCGGATATCATGACCTGGTCAAATATCCCGATGGGTTGCGCAACACTCAAGAGCACTATACCGTATCCTGCGTGACATCAACTCAATAGGACTGGAAGTGACACTTCCGTCTTGACATCACATCCAATACTCTACGACCTCTCTGATAACCCAGAAGTGGTGTACTCAGACCTGTAAAAGTCCCCTACCACCAAAACCAAAGTTTACGATTATCGTAAGTATTAGCGATGTAAGTCTCAGGTTAAGACTATACACACCTACCTTGATTTCGGCCTCCCATAGACACATAGTCATAATACCAATGGGATTCTGAAGGGTCATCCAGAGCGAAGCTGTTTCCCGTACCATCGTGAACACGACCTCCTATCGCACTTGCACAAGTATCCAATACTTATATATATGAGAACTATGTCGTTGTGCCCTCACAACGCGCACAAGTGCAATACTAGCCTATTCCGCATTATCGATGTCCAGTCTCGATAATACTACGGCTAGGGATATTTAATGATTAATCCTTCGTGGACTGATACTGTCTCATATCATCTCAATCCAGAGGAACTAATCATAGGGACCCCTCTCTCATTATATATCTATGGTGATCTAATCACAAATGACGAGAGTATAATTTCCTTGTTACATAGTTAATTTGCTACAGCAACACAATGTTCTGTGTAATAGTGACGCTATGGGTCATATTATCCAACAATCTCCCACTTGGCACATAGCCAGCACTCGAGTGTCCTACAACCGAACTATGTAAGGTTCGCTCAAATTGCTGAGGAAAGGTTTTCGTCAGCGGATTTGTTTGATTATCGTTTGACGCGATTTATACGATCATCACATCGCCACGATGTATGATCCGAACGAATCAGATGATATAGAAGTATATTCTGGATCGTCGATGAGACCTTTAATTCCTTAGCCTGTGCTGACGCCTAGCTCAGCTGCTAACAGAACTGTATCTAATCTAATTAGATTTATTATCGATCCAAATGGCTTCTATTGCTGCCTCAGCTGCAGCAATAATCCGCATTTGTTGTTTATTCGGCAACAGTTATCTTGCTCGGAATATTTCCAGCTCACTGTCCCGTTATTCAAACTTTATAGTACCGTAGTATTTAATTGTTTGGAAACTTGCAGTAGTGATCCCAGTTCACTTCAAGTTCTCCTTCTCCATAGTTTAAGACAACATCTTTAGTTCTCTAAGATACTACAGATGTTCTTAACTTCAATCCAGTGACTATCACTAGGATTGACCCGATTGTGACTCCATATGCTCGAAGCGTATGAGA
Organism: Zanthoxylum bungeanum; assembly: GCA_019454045.1. Taxonomy (NCBI): domain Eukaryota; kingdom Viridiplantae; phylum Streptophyta; class Magnoliopsida; order Sapindales; family Rutaceae; genus Zanthoxylum; species Zanthoxylum bungeanum. The sequence goes on along the minus strand of SKCR01001597.1, from coordinate 12,345 downwards.
CACCAATACAAGTACTTTTAAATGTACAATTTCCCAGAGAGTGTTAACAAACTCCAATCTATCCCAGTAGATCTTTATTCCTTGAATAAAGGTTGTTACTCCCTAGAATTCTACGGAGAATTTCTATGAAAGCCAAGCTTTCACCAATTGCTTTATGGGAATTTCACTGTTAGTGAATCTCCCACTAACCTCCTTATATACACAAGAATTATTTCGTTTTTGAATTAAATCATAAATCATTATGATTATTCAAACGACAGTTCCAAGAACCATATGCTTGCTACAATCCAAACATGGATCGAATAACCCGCAAACCTTGTTTGTTGGTTATACAAATCGTCAGGATGTTTTCTAATCATCCTCCAAAAGGTTTCCTTTTCAGGAAAGCGATTTTGATCTGTAACTGACACACTTCATAGATGAAATATACAGTTATTTACAAGCATTTTCAAAATGGATTTACATTTTTACGAGGTTAGATCAGAAACCCATACCCTAGGTTGTTTTCTGACTCTATCCGATCTACGAAGTTATTGTGTATTTGAAGATTAATGGTAAAGATTCATCATTGATGAACTGTTTGTGTTCCATTAAGGACTTCGTGCTTTGAATAGTATTACTCCGATTTTCATCGAGTATCACTATCCTCCCACTGACCACTGCATATCGGTATTCCTCTCAGGAAAAAAACCGCATGGTGAGCAACAATCACATTGTTCTCATGTGAGAATTACAAGTACTATACTTAAGGTTTCCCTTAGGATAACCTATATTGGCACTTATCCAATTTGGGTTTTTAGTTTGGTATCATCCAAACGTTATGCCTGGCATACCTAAATTATTAGGAGTAAGAAACCCCGTTTCTTTCCTGTTCATATCCTATATGATATCTGTCAAACAGATTTATATGGAACCTTATTCTAAATAAATTTGCACTGTTAATACATATCATGTTTGAAGGAGAAATGATAGCTCAGAGTGACTCGTGATAAACCTTATCATGTCCAACAAAATTCGGTTTTAGTTCGGACACACCGTCTAACTGACGTGTCTCGTTAATTGTGTCCTAGACAACAATGCCATAAATAAGTCTCTATTGATCAAATCAATTTGAGCTATTTATTTGTCATTTATATGTTTGAGATTTTATTATATTCAAAAATAAATTCTGTTATTTACATCTAATGTATTTATCTCAGTATCATCTTTATATAATAAAACACTTTAGTGTTTTAGAATATAAAGGTTCACCCGCAGTGGGTTAAACACATGATAAAGAGATAATGTTTCTAGTCAAACTAGTTACATTATAACAGTTCCTAATTTAAGTACACACCCAAAGGGTAGTTCCTAAATTTAGGTATCTACGGTCGAAACAGCGACTTTCGTCCCGTTTTCGATTCGCAGAGAAATCTCGGCTTGAAGTCAGTATTCAGCTCATAGCGGATTCTGAACATCAATACATATATTTTATGTACCACACTAAGTATTTAAAATCCAATTTCAATACTAGTAGTGAACATAACTTTGACAAATATTTTTTTAAAGTTAGAGCCTCGCCCTTTCTTTAATTCCTTCGTGTCTTCCATATCCAAATGGCAGTCAGTTTGGGATATGTCAATTATCTTTTCAATATTTCACAAACCTTTGGGCAAGCCTTGGGTTTTAGAATATCGAAATGATGTGCACCTCGTGCTTCATGCCCAATTGCAAACTTTGACTTTATCTCCTCTAGAATAGTCAATTAATTCTCCAAGAATTATAAATTGCAATTTTAATACTTCTTAAATCTAAAATTAGATTTATGACAAGTATATTAAATTAAGCATTAAAGTCATCATCACATAAATCTTCCAAAGATTTTATGCTCTACTTATTTTGCTTAATTTTGGGCGTAAGGTATAATAAGTTATTTTATCAAATAAAGTAACCTATTATTTATTCCCAATTTGAAAATTAAATCATTTAAAATATTTTAATCCCATATTATATTTTAAATATCTAACTTTTCAATTTCTTATCTTGATTACAATAGTCCAACTATTTAATCAACGATTAGTGGTACTATATATATTATAATGATTATAATAGTCCAACTATATAATCAAATATAATCCAAATTAATTAACCTCAATTACATTGATTACTATAATCCAATTATAAAATCAACTGTAAACTGAAATTAATTAATTCAAATATATTGATTAATATAATCCAATTATATATAATCAAGTATAATACAGTCCAACTGTTTATTAAAACAACAATTTAAATATCAGTCTAACTAACATTTAATCTAATGACGAAATAATTTAAATGAGCGCGTTATGGCGAGTAATTGAACGAATGTTGCAAATTCAATACTTGCCTCCCACTATTTTTCGTCGAGCCTCTAACCCTCTGTGGAGTACTCGGGAAACCGCGTTTCCTAGTGGGCTAGGATCCTATTAAATAACACACAACCCTGACTTTGGCCAATAAAAAGATGTATGCTATTTAACTAGGTAGATCTCTAAGATCAATTGGATCTCATCCAATTCCTAGATCCGGTTAGGTGGACATCCAAGTCCGAAAATATGTATAATGTCAATGTATCCAATACATTTTCCTAACCATATCCTCCGAATCATCTAGGCCTTGGCTTTGGCCAAAAACAAACCTAATGATTCCAGTTAAGCGGGACCCATTGACGAGGAAAGTTTCGTAATCAATGTCATTGGACAAAAAGTGATCTTGACTTTGGCCAATAAAAATCACGATTTGGACAAGACACCGATATGCAACAAAACTCTCATGATTCAAGTACATCCTTGATTGACAAAGGTCTTGACTTTGGTCAATAAAAAACCAATGCCAACTTCGGATCTTGAACAAGAATCATTCAATGGAAGGATATTTGCTTAATATAGAACGAGGGTTTTTCGCGTGCAAATTGGCTACCAATTTAATTATCTTTGTTAAGGTCTCATCATCATACACCCTTAAACATGCATTCTAAATACATAATAAAGCGAGTATGAAAATAAATAATAATGATATGCGGATGGATACTTAACACATTGATCCTAGATCAAATCTCTCCCTTTCTCACTCAAGCTAGCACTTGTACTACTTCTACCCGTTACACTACACTTCTAAAGAAACCTCATATACATAGAGGGGAATAGGTGAGAAGAGAATACAAAGAGAATGAAGGTGATAAGGCTGGACTCGCAGGTCCAATTTAATAAATCGAATTTATTACAACAATTTCTAAAATTGCCCCACCCATCTAATATCCATCCGATATACATTATTCATGCATCACAACCATGTATTCACTCATATAAGCATGCTATCAATCAATCTAATCAAATTAATTAATCTGATAATTATGTGATCATCCAATGTTCAAACAACGATTTGATTTTGTTCGAGTCAAACTCGTTTTTGCGGATAAGTACTTAAAGTACAAATTATAGAATTAAATTAAACTACACAATTAAATCCAATTCAATTTGTATTTAATTCTAATTCACTATTTAATTCCAAATTAAATATCACACTTTATTAATAAACCTTTTTCGACTTAAATTCCAAATTTAATCGCTACGGGTCTCAAAGCCCGATTAATATCCAATATTAATTTAATTAAAGTCTAATGGGCTTTTAATTAATTTCTTAAGGCGTGGTCTTTTGGTCAACTCGGGTCAAACCCGCAACCAAGTCCAATCCGGGATTTACCCCATAAGCCTTTAAATTAATTTTGGCCCATTAGGCCCAATTAAATTACAAAGTCCATTAGTTGCATTTGGGCTTTATGGTTAAGGTTTTGGGCCCAATTGGATCCAATCCATTTGGCCTAAACCCAACTTGATAAAATCAAGCCCAATAGGCCCAATTACAACATTAGAAGCCCAAATCCAATTTAATGCCTCAAATAATTAAATTACATAAATCCAATTTAACAATTTAATTACTTAAAGTGCATTACATGATTAATCAACTAAATCAACATTTCCAAAACACTAAATTAGTCCAATTAATCATACTCAATTTAATCATCACATGTCCAACACATTAAGATTAAAATCAAACCCATTACATGCTTTACTTTATTCTTGGCAATAAGGTTAATTACATGTCCGATTTGTTCAATCCAATTAAACCCAATTCGACATAAAATCAATATACCCTAATGATTTTCAACACATCCAATGTTTCAAAAAATCAAAATTCACCAAGAACACAAAGGGGCATAACTCTCGGCCAACACATCAAAATTGGGGAAATTTGTTCCAAACAATATTTCATCAATTGATCCAACCATCATCAATTAAACATGTATTAAGCATACTTAATCATCCAATTTCATAATTGCATGCTCAAATCAATTTTACCCAATTTAAAGTTTCATGACATACTTGGCAATTTGGGGATTTTTCGTCCAAATCGAATTCAATCCAATTGATTCCGCAATTGACGTTAAATCATCATCCCGAATGATTTCCAATACTTCCAATTGTCAAAAATCAAAAATCCCAAGACATAAAATCAATATCAATTTTCGGCCAAGGTAGCAATTTGGGGAAAAATTGATCCAATCATATTTTCTTCAAATTGACATAATCAATCTTCAATACAAACACAATTAAGCATACAAATCCATCCAATTTCATTTATCATGCTCAAATTCAAGTTTGCCCAAATTTTAGCCCTAACATTTTTCATGCTTTTAACCAAGCTCTTGATGCCATTGATGGAGTTTCTAGAGGTCCCAAGATCAAAACTCAAGCATGAATCATAAGCGAATACAACGATTTAAGTGCGGAATACTTACATCGAGCGGTTGAGATGCGATTTGGCAACAAAAACGAACTTACTGCCCACTACCACTGCTCACGGCAGTTCACTGTCAAGTGCGCCCACTGCTGCAGATTCGGTTTTGTGCTTCTGTTTTGCTCCATTTTGATCAAGAAAAATGAGCTCCAAGCTTCATCAAAACATTCCTTGCTCATGGGTATACTTCCCTTATCACCTTCGCATTGAACCCGGAGTGTGCTAGCACTCTTGTTTTGCCACAAAACACACTTGCTTCCCTCCATTTTCTTTTATCTTGTTCGGCAGTTCACTGCCTTTGCAAAACCAGAAAATGTCGTGAGAGAGGGGAGAAGAAGAAGAGGAGAGAGTGTTTATTTCACTTCTTGTTTTTGTTTTAACAAAAAAACGTGAGTCAGTCGCCAAATGAAAAGCCAAAATGTATCAAATACAAAATGAAATTTTTTTTTTAATTAAAAACCCTTCATTTTCCGTGAAAGGTTTTCCCTCCAAGGAAAATACATCATTTGCCATCATTACCTCACATTGAGAGTAGAGACAATGTATCATCCCTTAAAGGTGACTAGATACATCCATCATCTATTCGTGTCAAGTAATGAGATATCGCGATGTGATTTGCGGATTCCACCCTTTTCAAAATACGAATGTGTCCGCAAACACTTTCGGGCCCAAATTCGCTAATTCCGAATTAACTAATTTCCGTCGCGACGAGAATTAAATAATTGCGCCTAGCGAAATTATTATTCACGTCGCTAACGAATTATTTCTAAATTAATTCGCTCGCCCGAATTAAAATCTAATTTTATTCCGCGTCGAAATCTAATTTCGTTTAATATATCAAATATATTAATTCCTCGATTAATTCCAAATCAATGTTTCTCTCTCTTCAATTGATATTTTATCCTAGATAAAATGTCTCCGAAATTAATCCCAGATTAATTCTCTCTCTCATCATATTAATCCCAGATTAATATAAGTGCGAGTCATACGTCATCGGTGAATCTTTGGGAAGCGACCCATGAGATCCCCGGATATGTTGGCAATAAATATGGTCGTCGGTGTATCCGAATCACGTACGTACCAAGTACTACGTTCTACCGATTTACGAGACAAGGTCGACTCCTAGCAAAGCACCAAGTCTACCCAATTCTCCGGACATATTCTCATAAGAATATTAAGATATGTATCAAGCGTAGTATACAATTGTATTGTGCATATCGGTCCAGTATCGGATAATCACGTGCTAGGGCTGGGGCTGGATAAGTGTCTACCCCGTCCGAAGCACATATCGGATGTCTGGTAACATAGTCTCTATAATCGGATATACATGACCTGGTCACAATATCCCGATTGGTTGCGCAACACTCAAGAGCACTAGTACCGTATCCTGCGTGACATCAACTCCAATATGACTGAAGTGACACTTCCGTCTTGACATCACATCATGCGTCAAATCAATTGTCACTTTGAGTGATGTGACTTGACAACATGTCACTTTATTAAAGTGATGTGATGTGACTTAAAGTAAAAAGTAAAGGAGATGGAATATGAAAAGGTTTGGAATATATATATATGTTTTATTTATTTTTTGAAAATAAATGAATAATATATATTACTTTTTCTTTTCCCTTTTTACTATCATTATTCGGTCCTCTCTCTCTCCAATATGCAGGGCATACGGTTTCCTCATTTTCCCTCTCTTTTCTTCTCATCTTCTTCACGGCTTCACTGCCGATTTTCTTCTTGATTTTTCTGGTTTCACCGAAATTTTGAGAAGCAAATTGAAGAAGGCTTAGTGCTAGCACACCATGAGTGATACATAGGTGATAGGGAAGTGTCTTCATGAGCTTGGTTTTATTTTGAAGCTTGAAGCTTTGAGCTTCAATAGAGTCCATGCATGGCCGATTCTTGGAGGAACCAAACCAGTCCAAACCGAGCAGCCCACTGCCTTGGAGAGCTGTTGTCGTGAGCTTGGAGGAAGCAAAAACGCAACTTGTGTTCATTTCATCAAAACCGAATTCAATGTGAGTATATTCCGCACCTCCTTTGTTGTGTTCATACTCGTTTTTTATGCTTGATTTGTTGATCTTGGGACTTGATTTAAAACTCCTACAATGGTATCAGAGCTATTGGTTGCATAAAAACGAATTAGGGTTCTTGAGCAAATTTGGGGCTTTTTGATTTAAGCATGATTTTAACAAATTGTTTGTTTAAGAATGCTTGTATATGATTTAATTTGAGTTATATGTAATCATTTTGATGAAAAATTAATTGGATTGATTTTCCCCAATTTGCTTAATGTTGGCCAAAACTTTAAATTGGGCAAAATCGATTTTGACTTGTTTTGGTTAAATTGATTGTTTAAGCATGCTTGGATGATGTTTAATTGAGATTGTGCATGATCAATTTCAAGAAATTTGGTTGGATCCAATTTTCCCCAAAATTGAAGCTTGGACCGAAAATATGAACCCTAAATTGGCTTGGCATTATTTTGTTTTTTGATCATTGGGTGACTTAAAACAATTGGGTAATGTTGTATTGAAGTTTAATTGGATTGAATTTTGATTTGGAACATTTTGCCCAAAATTAGTGGGTTGGCCGAAAATCAAAGGCATGAAATTCATGGTGATTTTTGTTGTTTGATTCATTGGATGAGTTAAACTGATTTGGGAAATGATGATTGTGGATTCAATTGGATTGAAACCGAATCGAATTGAAAAACCCCTAATTGCCGAGACTTGAAAGCATGTAAATTGGGTTTGATTTTAATTGAATTGTGTTGGACACAATTGGTTGTTAAAGTGAATGATTAGTTAGGCTAATTGATGTTTTAGAAATGTTAATTGGGTAATTGATTGTGTATTACACTTAGGTTATTAATTGTGAAATTTGGAATTTTATAAGTTAATTAATTTGGGCTTGATTTTGGAAATTGGGCTTGTTAGGTTGTAATTGGGCTTTTGAGCTTTGTTGTAACAAAGTTGGGTTTAGGCAAAATTGGTTGGATCCAATTAGGCCCAAAACCGAATTCAAAAGATCCAATTATGACTTAATGGACCTTAATTATTTAATTGGGCCTAATGGGCCAAAATTAATTTAAAGGTTTATGGGGTAACTCCCGGATTGGACTTTGGTTGCGGGTTTGACCCGAGTTGACCAAAAGTCCACGCCTCAAGAAATTAATTAAAAGCCCATTGGACTTTAATTAAATTAATATTGGATATTAATCGGGCTTTGAGACCCGTAACGATTAAATTTGGAATTTAAGTCGTAAAGGTTTATTTTATAAAGTGTAATATTTAATTTAAATACGTATTAAATTGGATTTAATCATGTAATTTAATTTAATTAGTAGAAATCGTACTTTGAGTACGTGTTCGCAATACGAGTTTGACTCGAACAAAATCAAATCTTTGTTTGAACATTGGATGATCACTAATTATCAAGATTAATTAATTTGATTAGATTGATTGATAACATGCTTGTATGAATACATGGTTGTGATGTTTGAATAATGTATATCAGATGGATATTAGCCGGGTGGGGCGATTTTGGAAATTGTAATAAATTTGATTTATTAAATTGGACCTGCGTGTCCAGCCTTATCTCATATTTCTTTGTATTCTCTTCTCACCTATTCCCCTCCATGTAAAAGAGGTTTCTTTAGAAGTGTAGTGTAACGGGTAGAAGTAGTACAAGTGCTAGCTTGAGTGAGAAAGGGAGAGATTTGATCTAGGATCAATGTGTTAAGTATCCATCCGCATATCATTATTATTTATTTCATACTCGCTTTATTATGTATTTAGAATGCATGTTTAAGGGTGTATGATGATGAGACCTTAACAAAGATAATTAAATTGGTAGCCAATTTGCACGCGAAAAACACTCGTTTTATATTAAGCAAATATCCTTCCATTGAATGATTCTTGTTCAAGATCCGAAGTTGGCATTGGTTTTTATTGACCAAAGTCAAGACCTTTGTCAATCAAGGATGTACTTGAATCATGAGAGTTTTGTTGCATATCGGTGTCTTGTCCAAATCGTGATTTTTATTGGCCAAAGTCAAGATCACTTTTTGTCCAATGACATTGATTACGAAACTTTCCTCGTCAATGGGTCCCGCTTAACTGGAATCATTAGGTTTGTTTTTGGCCAAAGCCAAGGCCTAGATGATTCAGAGGATAGGGTTAGGAATATGTAATGGATACATTGACATTATACATATGTTTCGGACTTGGATGTCCACCTAACCGGATCTAGGAATTGGATGAGATCCAATTGATCATAGAGATCTACCTAAGTTGAATAGCATACAGCTTTTATTGGCCAAAGTCAAGGTTGTGTGTTATTTAACGGGATCCTAGCCCACTAGGAAGCGGTTTCCCGAGTACTCCACAGAGGGTTAGAGACTCGACGAAAAATAGTGGGAGGCAAGTATTGAATTTGCAACATTCGTTCGAATACTCGCTAAACGCGCTCATTTAAATTATTTCGTCATTAGATTCAATGTTAGTTAGACTAATATTTAAATTGTTGTTTTAATAAACAGTTGGACTGTATTATACTTGATTATATATAATTGGATTATATTAATCAATATATTTGAATTAATTAATTTCAGTTTACAGTTGATTTTATAATTGGATTATAGTAATCAATGTAATTGAGGTTAATTAATTTGGATTATATTTGATTATATAGTTGGACTATTATAATCATTATAATATATATAGTAGTACATTAATCGTTGGTTAAATAGTTGGACTATTGTAATCAAGATAAGAAATTGAAAAGTGGATATTTAAAATATAATCTGGGATTAAAATATTTTAAATGATTTAATTTTCAAATTGGGAATAAATAATAGGTTACTTTATTTGATAAAATAACTTATTATACCTTAAGCCCAAAATTAAGCAATATAAGTAGAGCATAAAATCTTTGGAAGATTTATGTGATGATGACTTTAATGCTTAATTTAATATACTTGTCATAAATCTAATTTTTTGATTTAAGAAGTATTAAAATTGCAATTTATAATTCTTGGAGAATTAATTGACTATTATAGAGAAGATAAAGTCAAAGTTTGCAATTGGGCATGTAGCACGAGGTGCACATCGTTTCGATATTCCGAAACCCAAGGCTTGGCCAAAGGTTTGTGAATATTGAAAAGGATAATTGACATATCCCAAAGTGACTACCATTTGGATATGGAAGACACGAAGGAATTAAAGAAAGGGCGAGGCTCTAACTTTAAAAATGTTTGTCTTAGTTATGTTCACAGCTAGTATTGAAATTAGATTTTAAATACTTAGTGTGGTACATAATATATATGTATTGATATTCAGAATCTGCTTTGAGCAGGATACTGACTTCAAGCTGAGATTACTCTGCGAATCGGAAACGGGACGAAAGTCGCTGTTTCGACCGTAGATACCTAAGTTTAGGAACTACCATTTGGGTGTGTACTTAAATTAGGAACTGTTATAATGTAACTAGTTTGACTAGAAACATTATCTCTTTATCAGTGTTTAACCCACTGCGGGTGAACCTTTATATTCTAAAACACTAAAGTGTTTTATTATATAAAGATGATACTGAGATAAATACATTAGATGTAAATAACAGAATTTATATTTTGAATATAATAAAATCTCAAACATATAAATGACAAATAAATAGCTCAAATTGATTTGATCAATAGAGACTTATTTATGGCATTGTTGTCTAGGACACAATTAAACGAGACACGTCAGTTAGACGGTGTGTCCGAACTAAAACCGAATTTTGTTGGACATGATAAGGTTTATCACGAGTCGCTCTGAGCTATCATTTCCTTCAAACAGGGTATGTATTAACAGTGCAGAACTTATTTTGAATAAGGTTCCATAATAATCTGTTTGACAGATATCATATTAGATATGAACAGGAAAGAAACCGGTTTCTCATTCCTGACTATTTGGGTATGCTTGGCATATGTTTGGATGATACCAAACTAAAACCCAAATATGATAAGTGCCAATAGTATGTCATCCTAGGGATACCATAAGTATTATACTTATACACCTCACTTGAGAACAATTAGATTGTTGCTCACCACGCGGTTTTCCTAAGAGGAATACTGATATGCGGTGGTAAGTGGGAGGATAGTATAACTCGATGAAAATCGGAGTATATTGTTCAAGGCATTGAATCTTAATGGAACAAATATAGTTGATCAAGGATAAAACTATACCATTAATCTTCGAATACACGAGAACTAAGGAAGTGATACAAGGTATCGACTCCCTATTATGACAAAGTGTCATGAATCCGAAATGGATTCCATGTGTATCAACAAGTTTGGAGACTAGTTGATGTACCACAAGGCATTGTGCCTATTGGTACTATAAGTCCTCAAGGAAGACGTACATGGATGGCAATATACAACGTATAAAGCTAGGCTTTAACAGAAAGGTATCGTTATCGACATTGTGTTGATTACGATTACCTTTTACCTATTGCCACGGTAGATCCATTTGATCATGCTTTCTGACACGAGCATTAGTTCTTGGAATTATCATTTTGATGTAATCATAATGGTTTATGATTTAACTCAAAACGAAATAATCTTGTGTATATAAGGAGGTTAGGGGAGAGCGCACAGACAGTGAAATTCCCATAAAGCAATTGGTGAAAGCTTGGCTTTCATAGATATTCTTTAATAGAAATTCTCCGTAGAATTCTGGGAGTATAACAACCTTTATTCAAGGAATAAAGATCTACTATGATAGATTTGGAGTTGTTAACACTCTCTGGAAAATGTACATTTAAAATGTACTTGTATTGGTGTCTCATATGCATCGAGCATATGGAGTCACAATCGGGTCAATCCAAGTGATAGTCACGGATTGAAGTTGAGAACATCTGTTAGTATCTCAGAGAACTAAAGATGCTATCTAAAACTATGGAGAAGGAGAACTTGTAGTGACTGGGATCACTACTGCAAGTTTCCAAACAATTAAAATACTACGGTACTATAAAGTTTGAATAACAGGGACAGTGAGCTGGAAATCTCCTAGCAAGATAATTGTTGCCGAATAAAACAAAATGCGGATTATGCTGCAGCTGAGGCAGCAATAGAAGCATTTGGATCGATAATAAATCTAATTAGATTAGATTAGTTCTGTTAGCAGCTGAGCTAGGCGTCAGCACAGGCTAAAGAATTAAAGGTCTCCTCGACGATCCAGATATATACTTCTATATCATCTGATTCGTTCGGATCATACATCGTGGCGATGTGATGATCGTGTAAATCGCGTCAGACGATACTTAGGAAATCCGCTGACGAAAACCTTTCCTCAGCAATTTGAGCGAATTGTACATAGTTCGGGTGTTAGACACTCGAGTGACTGGCTATGTGCCAAGTGGGGGATTGTTGGACAAAATGCCCCATAGCGTCACTATTTGCACAGATCATTGTGTTGTTGTAGCAAATTAACTATATGACAAGGAAATTGCACTCTCATCATTAGTGATTAGATCACC
>SKCR01001596.1:0-36491 GCA_019454045.1 Zanthoxylum bungeanum | reverse complement strand
AAATTATATCCGATTTGGTTTCAATCCAATTAAATCCACAATCGACATTAAATCACCATTCCCGAATGATTTCCAACACATCCAATGATCAAAAATCAAAAAATCCAAGACAATTAGGGCACCAAACTCTCGGCCAAGCACAAAAATTTGGGGAAAAAATGATCCAATCATATTTCATCAAATTGATCCAATCAATCATCAATTAACATGTATAAGCATACTCAAACATCCAATTTATTCAAATCATGCTCAAATACAATTTACCCAAATTTTAAGCCCTAAACTTTTTCATGCTTAAACCTGCTCTGATGCCATTGTTGGTTTCTATTTAGGTCCCAAATCATAAACAAGCATGAATATGTGTGAATACAAATCAACGAAGTTGCGGAATACTCACATCGATCGGTTGAGCGACGCGAGACGAACAAACTGAATCTGCTCACTGTGAAGCTCACGGCAGTGGTGTGCAGCTCACTGGTTTCGCCCATTTGCTCCAAGATTTGAGCTCCAAACTTCGTCAACGATTCCCGGCTCATGGGTGGACTTCCCTATCACCTTCGCATGACTCGTAGTGTGCTAGCACTCCCGATTTGTCCAAAATCGCGACTCTAAGCTTCCTTTTCTTCTTGATTCTCGGCAGTGGCTGCCAAAACCAGAAGCAAAACAGCCCTCCATGGGCGTGTAATGAGAGAAGAGGGGAGGAGAGAATTTGTGTTGAATTAGTTGGAAAAAATGTATATCCTACACTTATATAATTTCCAAATAAATAAGTGATTTACCACTTTTTGGCTTCCAAAAAGTCAAATGGTAAAGCTTTCCACAACTCCAACAACTACATCAATCATCACATCAATCAATCAATTGTCACATCACTCAAAGAGACATGTGATTTGACGCTTAATTTGACTTGCGTGCCGCACTCGAATTCGAAATGTGAATGCGCTCGCAAACAATCCCGGGCTCGGGTTCGCTAATTCCAAATTAACGAATTTTCCATTGCGTCGTAATTAAATGATTACGCCTAGCGAAATCACTATTCACGTCGCTAACGAATTAATTCTAAATTAGTTTGTTCGCCCGAATTAAAATCTAATTTTAATTCCGCGTTGAAATCCAATTTCGTTTAATATATCGAATATATTAATTAATCGATTATTTCAAATTAATCGTTATCTCTCTTAAATGATATTTTATCCCAGATAAAATATATCCGCAATTAATCCCATATTAATTTTCTCTCTCTTCTAATTAATCCCAGATTAATTTAGAGTGCGAGTCATACGTCATCGGTGAATCTTTAGGAAGCGACCCATGAGATCCCAGATATGTTGGCAGTAAATTCAGTCGTCGGACTATCCGAACACGTAAGTACCTCGTACTACGTTTATACCGATTTACAAGACAAGGTTGGCTTCTAGCAAAGCGCCATGCCTACCCAATTCTCCAGAAATATCCTTACAGGAATAAAAGATCTATATCAGGCGTAGTATACATAGTATTGCGTATTTTTGTCCAGTATCGGATGATCACGTGCTAGGCCTGGGGCTGGAATTGTGTCTGCCCCGTACGAAGCACATGTCGGATGTCTGGTAACTAGTCTCTATAATCGGATAAACATGACCTTGTCATTTTATCCCGATGACTGCAGTACTTAAGAGTACTAGTACCGTATCCTACGTGACCATCATCTCCATATGACTGGAGTGACACTTCCGTCTTGACATCACACCCAACACACTACGATTCTCAATATACCCAGCATTGGCATACACAGAACCTGTTAAAGCCCTGGACGACCGCAACCAAAGTATATTGATTGTCGCAAGTATTAGCGGTGCAAGTCTCAGGTTAAGACCAAATACACCTACCCTGATTTCGGACTTCCATAGACACATAGTCATACTACCATGGAATTCCGAGGGGGTCTATCCAGAGCGAAGCTGTTTCCCGTACCATCGATAAAACACAACCTCCTATTACACTTGCATGAGTATCCTATACCCAAATATATGAGAACTATGTCGTTGTGCCCTCACAACGCGCACAAGTATAATACTAGTCTTTTATGTATTTATCGATGTCCAATCTCGATAATACTATGACTAGGGATATTTAATGATTTATCCTTCGTGGACTTATACTGTCTCATATCATTCTCCGTCCAGGAACAAATCACAAGGACCTCTCATCATTTATACATCTAGGTGATCTAATCACAAATGATAAGAGTGCAATCTCCTTTGTCACATATTTAATTTGTACAACAACACCATGATCTGTACAAATAGTGATGCTATGGGTCATAATTGTCCAACAGATATCTCTTCATCATCTCGAATTTCAACTCCCACTTTGCCTTTCAATGTTATAGTGATGCCACAAGATCTTCACGAGTGAATTGTCTGTACGAAGGACGCTAACCTTAGGTAATATAAATTTAAATAATTAATTTAATTAAATATTTAATATCTAGTTTACTTTAATTAAAGTAAGCTAAATGGCTTTATTTGATTGGTTTCTTGGCCAATTTTGATTGGATGGAATGACATGATTTAATTGGTTTATTTGTGATAAACATCAAATTGTTTGATGATTTATAACCACAAATATTATTAAATCATTTTCCATTAATTGAAATAAAATAGAAATAAAATGGCTATTATTTTTCCTATTTTTCGTGGCTATTGGAAAAAAATATATAAGGCCATTTTTTTCTTTTTTGTTTCATATTACATGAACCCTAAAAATCAAACAGAAAGAGAGAAAGGAGAAAAAAGAAAGCAAAAGCTTGAAAATCAATGATTTTGGTAAGTTTTTCTTACTTTTTCCTTCATGAAAATTGTTTCTATCTTACTAAGCCTCAAAATGTGTAGCTTAGTTTGTTCTCTACTCTTTTATGGATGTGATTTGAGGATTGGGAACTTGGATGAAAGATGGAAGTATGTATATTGTTTTAGATTGCTTTAAATTATTTATTAAGCATTCTTTTTAGCCATATTGATGGAAGTTGCCACTCTAGAGTTACTTAGCCACTCATGATTGACCTAGAATTGTTCTTGAGTTATTTTATGATGGTGAGACTTGATTGGTGTTGTGAGAATTGAATTAAAGTATTGAATTTAATTAATTTGGTGTTAATTTTTTAATTTGTGAAATTATAAATTAGGATTTTTAACCTTCACCAAATTTGGGAATTTTCATATATTTGATGAGATTTGATGTATATTAAAATTTGGGAATTTTTGGATTTAATCTTGACATGTTTTGAACAAAAATGACCAAATTGCAAATTCTTGAAAGTTTAGGGACCATTCGGAAAATTCTGGAAATTCGGTTTCTATGAGTTGCAAATTGTATTTTCATGTATTAGACATGTATAAATCATTTTTGGATTGATTTGGAATCAGTTAGAATTGTATTTGACAATTTTGGACTAAAATGATTACAATACAAAGTTTTGGGGCAAAACGGTAATTACTGAAAATATAATTTTTGGGTAAAAATTTCAATTTTTAAGTATTGAGTAATTAAGATAAATTAGTATATTTTAATTACCCAAGAAAAAAATTGAAATCGAAAAATTTTGATTTTCCGCGTTCCGCTGCGTTTACCCGAATTACCGCCCGAAATCCCAACAAAACTGGTATCAGAGCATGTCTGAACCTGAACTCATAATATGAATATGCCTTTAAATTCAATGTTTAATTATGTTCTTAGTTTATACATGTTTGTATTTATTTAATTTGATTAAATTAAATACGTTTCATCTTTGCGGAAAATCCCTAATTAATAAGGTTTTTAGAAAGTAATATGTATTGGATACATATTTCTTGGTCCGTTTTATCAATACGGTTTGTGGATATCTAATCTATGGCTGCATCCGAGATCGTGCCAAAATAGTGAGGTGTAGTTGATAGAAATTTATCCATACCGGATGTATATGTGATACTAGATAAATTCAAGCGAAAGCGGAAATCCTAAACGTGCCAAAGCTTTCAGGACTACACAAGTATCTTGAATTTATCATTGACAATTTTAACCTTGGTATGCCTCCTTGTGAACGTGCCAAAGCTGTCACAACGAGAAACGACCAGGACCGGAACCCAGCAGTCAATATTGAGTGATTGACAATGAGTTATCTACCTAATGAATATACGTAGGCGAGATCGTGCCAAAGCTATGAGCTGAAATATATTCACGGGATCCACCTTTCACTATTATTTTTAATTAGATTAATTGTTTATTTGCATTCTGTTTGGGGATTACAATATTGCATGTAATAGTGGGAGAGGCATTTGTAGATTAAAAATCCATGATCTATTTATGCTTTGTTTGATTTATAATATATGAAACTGTTATATCTGTTAATCTTTTTTCGCTATCTATATGATAGATTTGCGATGGTGGCACCTGCTTCTAATCCTTTTGCTCGTATACTTGATACGAACAAGCTTAAAGGCGCCGGAAACTTTACAGATTGGGACTTGGATCCGAGAATTGTTCTTGGGTCTGAGCAAATAGAATATGTGTTAGAAGGTCTGTTGCCACTTGCCATAGCACCTGATGCTACACAAGAGGAACATGAGACTCTCCAAAAATAGAGAGATGATGATAGAAGAGTCAAATTATATATTCTCAGTTCCTTGGCACCGAAGCTTAAGAGGCAATATTTTGGATTGCTCAATGCATATACTATGATGATGCGGCTGAGAGAGTCTTTTATGAACCAAGAACAGGTCTCGGTTCATAAAATTTCTATGGAAATGTTCCAAGCAAAACTTGAAGAGGGACAGGCTGTGAGTGTTAGGGTTGGTGCTCCGAGTGTCAATCCGGATCGTATTTATATCTGATTCATAAATACGCACAGTTCTATTTTCCATAATATTACTATTTTAATTGGTAGCACCCTTGTCTTTTATACGCTTATTCGATCTAATTGCGATTAGATATCTGATTACGATTAGATGGAAACTGAATCTGGTTCAGTGATAAGTGTATATTAGACAAAGACCCTAGGATTAACAGTATAGTGCGCAGATACAACGTAGTTTGTAATTGATATTTGGAAGCGCACTATTAGTTGTATATCCTTAAATAAAGTTCCTGGTCAAGATTTGCTAATACGGGTCGGTTAGTAAAATCCGCTGAGACCAGTACATGTGGTATATCGTGACTTGGTCTGATGGTTTATTCCAGTGAACCATGAGTCTCGGGAGACTCGTATAGACATGTAGGTGTTTATTTGATAAGACACTGAACGACTCACTGAAGGTTTCCTAATAGATGGTACACCAACGTCAATAGGAACCTTCTCGAGTTGAGCGAGCATAGTGGTCCTTCGACTTGAGATACCATTGTGGATATATAAGCTATCCTCCACACTTTAATGGCAGTCACGTCAACGATCTAGCCATTATCAGACCTCTGCCTGTTCGTTGGGTGTGGACTGATGTGTTGGGTTTCTAGATTAGTCACAAGATCGATTCAAGCAAGAAACATGTGTGAATACAACAATGAAGAATGGTGGAATCATACTTATATTGATCGAATTTGGCGATGCGTCGAACAAAAAAACTTTTTGGCTCCTCCTAGAAGCTCTCGGCAATGGCCCAAATTTGTGCTCCTCCATTTTTGGTCATGTCCTCCATTGATGCTCCAAGCTCCAAGCTTTGCTAATGGTGATTCCATGCTCACAAGTTGGTTTCCCTATCACCTTCGGATGACCCTTCATGTGCTAGCATAGGAAAAATTTCCACAAATTTTCCTTTTCACTTCTTGTAATTCTCGTCCTTGCCAAGAAAATTGGGAGAGAAGAATTTTGGCCCCTTACCGAATGAGTTGGAAGAGAAGAGAGAGGAGTTGGTTTGTGTGTTGTGTATCTAATACACTTAATTGATTTCTAAAAACAATTAAAACATATACCAAAATTTGGTATTTGCCTTTTCAAAAAAGGTCAACCAAATTTGGAGCCAAAAGGCAATTAATGCCTTTCAACCACCACCATCACTATTCACACCAAAAATGACTAGACACCACATCACTCAAAGTGACTAGACATCACATCAATCAAAGTGACTAATGATTTGACGCTTGATGTGATTGTGGGCCGCACTTGAATTCGAAATGCGAGTGCGTCCGTAAACACTCCCGGGCTCGAGTTCGCTAATTCCGAATTAATGAATTTTCCGTTGCGATGTAATTAAATCAAATTAAATTAAATAATTTTGCCTAGCAAAATTACTATTCACATCGCTAACGAATTAATTCTAAATTAACTCATTCGCCCGAATTAAAATATAATTTTAATTCCGCGTCGAAATCCAATTTCGTATAATATATCGAATATATTATTTTATCGATTAATTCCAAATTAATCGCTCTCTCTTTAACTAATATTTTATCCCAGATAAAATATCTCCGCAATTAATCCCAGATTAATTTTCTCTCTCTTATAATTAATCACAGATTAATAAAGTGGGAGTCATACGTCATCGGTGAATCTTCGGGAAGCGACCCATGAGATCCCCGGATATGTTGGCTGTAAATACGGTCGTCGGACTATCCGAACACGTACGTACCTAGTACTATGTTTTTACCGATTTACAAGACATAGTTGGCTTCTAGCAAAATACCGTGCCTACCCAATTCTCCAGAAATATTCTTACAGGAATATGTGATCTATATCAAGCGTAGTATACGTAGTATTGCGTATTACGATCCAGTATCGGATGTCATGTGGTAGGCCTGGGGCTGGAATCATGTCTGCCCCATACGAAGCACATATCGGATCTCTGGTAACTAGTCTCTATAATCGGATAAACATGACCTAGTCATAATATCCCGATAGCTGCAGCATATAAGAGCACCAGTTTCGTATCCTACGTGATCATCATCTCCTCTATGAATAGAGTGATACTTCCAACTCGACATCACACCCAATACACTACGATTCTCAATATACCCAGAAGAGACGTACACAGAATCTGTTAAGCCCTGAACGACCAAAACCAAAGTATATTGATTGTCGCAAGTATTAGCGGTGCAAGTCTCAGATTAAGACCAAATACACCTACCCTGATTCGGACTTCCATAGACACATAGTCATACTACCAATGGAATTCCGAGGGGTCTATCCAGAGCGAAGCCATTCCCGTACCATCGGTAAACACAACCTCCTATTACACTTGCATGAGTATCCTATACCCAAATATATGAGAACTATGTCGTTATGCTCCCACAACACGCACAAGTGTAATACTAGTCTTTTTCGCATTATCGATATCCAATCTCGTGTTGGGGTTGGTGCTCACAGCGCCAATTCCCGGTTGTATTTCTTTATGAATACTTCTGTAAAACATTTTAATTTTGTATAATATATGCAGTTTCTATAATATAATGTATCTTTTAATATGGTAAAGACGTAATGACCTTAGAATGACTAGTCATGGTACAGTTGCAAAAGCATCGCAACTGACATTGAGTTGTATCATGACGTTGTCATTCTCAGACAGTTCCTGGTCAAGGTTAACACTACTTGGTCAGTATAGTAAACCCGTTGAGACTGGTACATGTCGTATATTGGAAATATGATTCCAATGGTTTCTCAATGAACCATAAGTCTTGGAGACTAGTATAGACGTGTAGGTGTTTATAGCGGATAAACACTGAACGACTCACCGAAGATTCTTAATGGATGGTACACCAACGTCAATAAGAATATTGTCGGGTTGAGTAGCACTTGTGATTCTTAGACTTGAGATGCCACTGTGGGCACATGAGACATCTTCTACACTTAGATGGCAGTCACGTCACCGATCTATTAAGATCAGACCTCCGCCTGTTCGTTGGGTGTAGATAGATCCTCAGGGTGTCCTGTGCGTATCAAGATAGGATCCGCCAGTTCTGTGTATCAGAGCATAGGTAGTCCATATGATTAGCAATCAGATAAAAACATGGGCCCGTGGTACAGTTTAGAAGCCAGTTCTAAACATTATTTTTGAGATTGCTAATAGAATAGTCGACTGGATAATCCCCATAGAGATTTGACGTTTACATCTATATCTCTGGGATATATCCGGATACCTGTGACGGAGGAATTATACATTTGCCATGACCTCGACCTGTATGATTCAGCGAGTTTATCCGTGATCGTCATAATTTACGGGTGGATAAATTATGGACACAAAATTAGATTTCGTGACGGATATACCTGAATCTAGAGAGTCTCAATAATGAAATATACTCGTAGAGCACTAGAGAAACATTTATAAATAATATTGATTATTTATAAAGTTGTTTAAAGGTTAAACGCAAAATACATGTTTAGGGACCCAATAGTCATTTCCTTAATTTTTGTGTATTTACATTTAATACTTGATTAATTTGAATACACATTAATTAATAGTCAAATTGAGATATTTGACTAATATCATAAATGTATATATGTATTTAATATTTAATGTAAATATAATACATATATTTAATATATTTATATTAATTAATTAATAATTATTTAATTGTTAAAAGATTAAATTAATTAAAATATAAATATCTTAAGATTTAGATATTTGTTTTAATGGCTAATTTGCCATTGTTGACTTTGTTGGAAATATCTTTAAAGTGTAATAATATTTTAACAAGTTGGCAACTTGAAATTGAATGAAATTAAAATAAATTTTTGCTAATTTCCTTAGCCAAATTCGGCCTAGGTGAATTTTGTAGCAAGTATATATTGTTTTGTTTTTCATTTGGTAAATAACCTAATACACTTTACACAAAAACTCCATTGAAGAAAACAAAAGAAGCTTGAGAGAAAGTTGAAAGAAAACAAAGAAAACTTGGAATTTTAGTAAGTTTCTTCAACTTACTATTAGAGATGAAAATGTTCCTTGTGTTCTAAGCTTCATGCTATGATGTTCTCATGTTATTCTTTTCTATTCTTTGTGTTTTTGTTGAATGGATGTTTGATAAAAGTGTTGAGCATGTATAAAGTTGAAAGAATGTAACTAGTGTAGTTATAAGCATTCTTTTCATGGTTTTAGAACTTTGTTGCTAATCTAGAGTTGTTGACCCACTCTTAAATGACCTAGATTTGATCTATAGTTATTTCATTGTGTTGATACTTGAATTGGATGGAAGAAACATGATTGAAGTAATTGATTTAACCAATTTGGTCTAATTTGTCCAATTTGAAGAAATTGAAAAATTAGGGTTTAAGACCACTTCCAAATTTTGGGATTTTCATTTTTGTTGTGTATTTGGATGTGTATATGATACATATGAAATCTTATGTTGATTGGATTTCATCTTGATATGTTTTGAACTATGGAAGTGCAAAATGTACATTAGGCACCCTAATGAGGCTCTCGGCTTTGGGCAAATATTTTTGGGTTTTTTGTTGCAAATTGTGTTTTGACATTAGGAACATGTTTAATTTATATTAGTAATGATTTAGAATCATTCAAAATTGTTTCGGACAATTTCAGACTAAAATGAACAAAATACAAAGTGTAAGGGCAATTCGGTAAATTCACATAAATTTGATTTATTGAATTTTATTTCATAATTTAATTATTGGGTAATTAAATAAATATGTTTATTTAATTAATCCGAGAAAAAGTTTTGAAATCGGAAAATTTGATTTTCCACTGTTTCCGCTGCGTTATCGGATATCCGCAATAAAACCCCTACAAAATGGTATCAGAGCGAGTCTGATTCTAGGCCCCCTAAAATGATTAGCTTGTTTGATTCAATGGTTAATCATGTTTTTAACTTTATACATGCATGTTATAATCTAATTTGATTAGATTTAGGGTGTATGACACTTAGTGGAAAATCCCTAATTAATAAGGTTTTAATGTAATTATGTATTTGATGCATGTTATGTGGTCCATATTGTCAATACGGTTTATAAATATTTCTCCGTGACTACATCCGAGACCGTGCCTCTGCTGTGAGGGTGTAGCCGATAGAGATTTATTTATACCGGATGTATATCAGATACTAGATAAATTCAAGCGAAAGCGGAATCCTGAACGTGCCCTAGCTGTCAGGGTTACGCAAGTAACTTGAGTTTATCATTGACGAGTTTAACCTTGGTATGTCTCCTTGTGGGCCTGCCTTAGTAGCGACAACGAGAAACGACCAGGACCGGAAACCCAGGAGTCACTAGTGAGTGATTGACAAATGAGTTGTCTACCTGATGAATATACGTAAGCGAGACCGTGCCTCTGCTGTGGGCTGAAATATATTCACGGGATCCACTTTTCACTATTTTTATTTAATTTAATTATTAAATCTTTGTATTCTGTTTGGGGATTACAGTATTGTATGATTTAGTGGGAGGGGCATTTTTAGATTAAAAATCCATGATCTAATTTATGCTTTTGATATTATATGAAACTGTTTATTTTATGCTAACCGTTTTTCGTGATCTATATGATAGATTTGCGATGGCGGCACCATCCACAAATCATTTTGCGCGTATGCTTGATGCGAACAAACTAAAAGGAGCTGAGAACTTCGCTGACTGGGAATTGGATTTGAGGATTGTCCTCGATTCCAAGAAATTGGGATATGTTCTTGAGGGTCCGTTGCCCCTTGCTGTTGGTGCGGATGCTACGGAGGAGGAACACCAAGTTTTTGAAACTTGGAAGAATGATGATTTAAGAGTTAAATCATACATCCTTAGTTCACTGTCTCCGGGACTCAAGAAACAATACTATGGCATGTTAGATGCATATAGTATGATGACGCGATTGAGACAATCGTTTGAGAACCAAGAACAGGTAATCGCCAATTCGTGATGTATTTCAACATGAACGGGACTATCTGTACCTACCATGAGTTACATAGGATGTTGCTCACGGCGGAGGAGGACCTTAAGAAGGGAGTATCGACTCGCCCTTCAAGACCTACTTCTCTTTCTGCTTCTTCCCAGGCCTGGCCAAAGGGAAAGAAGAAGAAAGGGAAAGAAGAAGGGTTTCGGTCCTTAACCACAGGCAAAGATAGCTAAGCCCAAAAGGGCTTCTGAAGACAAGTGACATCACTGCAGCAAAGTCGGACACTGGAAAAGGAACTGTCCTGACTACATCGCCCAGCTAAGGAGGGAGAGAGCATCTACATCAGATACATTTATTTTTCCAGTTATTGATATATCTTTGGCTTGTGAAGCCGTTACATCCAACTGGATTTTAGATTCTGCTTGTCCCATTCACATTTGTAATTCGTTGCAGGTGCTAAAGGAAAGTAGAAGACTGAAGCCTGGAGAGATGCAGTTGTGATTCGGGAGTGGAGACTTTCTGGATGCAGTTGCTGTGGGAGTATGCGAGATCTCATTGCCGAATGAGACACTTTTGTTAAATGACTGCCATTTTATGCCTGGATGTGTAGCTAATATTATATCACTTTTTGTATTATATACAGAGGGATTTTGTATTAATATTAAAAATTGTTCTTTATATTTATATGATAAAAGTAATATTCAGATCCTTTGTTGTCCAAACCAGCATGGTCATTATACATTGCAAACTTCAAAAGATATTTTAAATACTGGAGTTAATAAACTTAGTTTACCTGTAATTAATAATACTGAACTTTGGCATATGCGGCTGGGTCACATAGGCGTTAAACGCCTTACCCAATTGGTTAGGAATGGTTTGATACCAAATTTTACCATTGAATCCTATCCAACTTGTTAATCCTGTATTCAGGGTAAGATGACCAAAGCCCCATTTTCTGGTGTTGGACACCGCACCGCTAACTTACTAGAATTCATACATTCTGATGTATATGGTCCACTAAGTCAGACTGATCACAGTGGTTATTCATACTTCGTTACCTTTACCGATGATTTGTCACGGTACGGTTATGTGTATATGATGCGACATAAATCGGAAACCTTTGAAAAGTTCAAAGAATTCTGAAATGAAGTAGAAAAACAAACTGGACGATATATTAAATGCCTTTGATCTGATCGAGGCGGTGCATATATGAGTGGTGAGTTCATGGATTATATGAAGGAGAATGGGATTCTCGCTCAATATACTCCTCCAGGTACTCCACAACACAATGGAGTGTCTGAGAGGAGAAATCGGACTTTATTGGATATGGTCCAATCGATGTTGAGTTTCACAGATTTGCCCTATTATTTATGGGGCTACTCTCTTTTAACAGCTGCATATCTTTTGAATAAGATTCCTTCAAAAGCTGTTCCTACGACACCGTATGAGATATGGTTCGGTAGGAGACAAAATCTTAGTTACATTAAGGTTTGGGGTTGTCCTGCCTATGTCAGGGTGGCTCGGCAAGATAAGCTTTCGCCTCGAGGGCAAAAGTTTAGGTTTGTCGGATATCCTTTGAATTCGAGGGGATATCTGTTCTATGATACCGAGCATCAAAATGTGTTCGTAGCTCGCTTCGCAAAATTTCTAGAAGTAGAATTTTTGTCAGAAGGTGGTAATCATAGACAAGTTGAACTTGATGAAGTCCAACCTGAAAACAACGAACCAACAGAGGAACCTGAAGTTCAAGTAGATGAAAGACCTTCAACACACACACTCCGTAGGTCTGAAAGGGTATCTAGACCTCCTGAACGCTTGTATTTGATACAAGAAAAGAGTCTGGATGTTCTCTTAGTTGAAGAGACTGATCCTTTCACCTATAAAGAATCGATGTTGGACATCGACTCCGTGAAATGGCAAAGTGCCATGAAATCCGAGTTAGACTCAATGCATGAGAATCAAGTTTGGGACTTGGTTCCGCTTCCCGGAGGAATTGTTCCTATCGATTGTAAATGGGTTTACAAGACGAAGCGCGGGCCTGACGGTAAGGTTGAAACTTACAAGGACCGACTGGTAGCAAAAGGTTACACGCAGCGACCTGGCGTCGACTACGATGAAACTTTTTCACCAGTAGCAATGCTTAAGTCTATTCAGATTTTGATTTCTATAGCTGCGTATCATGACTACGAGATTTGGAAAATGGATGTCAAAACGGCTTTTCTAAATGGATTTCTTGATGAAGAAATCTATATGGAACATCTCGGAAGGTTTTGCTTCCAGCGAAAACTCGGGTATGGTATGTAAGCTTAAGAAGTCCATTTATGGACTTAAACAAGCTTCACGAAGTTGGAATCTTCGATTCGACGAGATTATTAGATCGTCTGGTTTTCTCAAGAATTTGGAAGAATCTTGTGTGTATCAGAAGGCCAGTGGGAGCATGGTCGTATTTTTAGTCCTATATGTTGATGACATCCTAATCATTGGGAATGATTTAGGTATGTTACAAAGCGTCAAAACGTACCTCTGTAATAATTTCTCCATGAAGGACCTGGGAGAAGCTTCCTATGTTTTAGGGATAAAACTCTATAGAGATAGACAAAGGAGGCTGATTGGGTTATCCCAATCAACGTACATAGATAAGATCTTGGAACAGTATAATTTTGGTAACTGTAAGACATCAAACATACCGTTCAGACATGGGATTCATCTTTCAAAGAAGATGAGTCCACAAACAGAAGATGAGAAGGTTAGAATGTCTAACCAACCTTATGCTTCGTGTTTGGGTAGCATAATGTATGCCATGTTATGTACAAGGCCTGATATCAGTTTCGCTGTTAGCGTAACTAGTAGATATCAGTCCAATCCAGGAAATGACCATTGGATGGCCATTAAATATATCCTCAAGTATCTTAAAGGTACTAAAGATAAGTTAATAATTTATGGAGGAAACGAATTGCAAGTTAACGGGTATACGGATTCCGATTTCCAATCGGATCCAATGATAGAAAGTCTACATCTGGATTTGTATTTACCCTTAACGGAGGTGCAGTTTGTTGGAAGAGTTCCAAACAGGGATCGACATCAGATTCCACCACTGAGGCGAAATATATTGCAGCTTCTGAAGCCACAAAAGAGGCTGTGTGGATAAAGAACTTTTTCACAGAATTGGGAGTTGTCCTAAGTATCGAGAATACGATTCCGTTATACTGTGATAATATTGGAGCCATTGCGCAAGCAAAGGAACCGAGGGCGCATCAAAAGTCGAAGCATGTGGAACTCAAGTACCACATCATTCGAGAGATTGTGTCGTGAGGGGATATTATTGTGTGAAAGGTATCGAGTGAAGATAATGTAGCAGACCCGCTGACGAAGGTCATACCTCCGAATTTGTTTGATAAACACGTGGAGTCGATAGGTATTAGATACAATCGTTATTGGAACTAGAGCAAGTGAGATTTTTTGTTGGGGTTGGTGCTCACAGCGCCATTTCCCGGTTTTATTTCTTTATGAATACTTCTGTAAAACATTATTATTTTGAATAATATATGCAGTTTCTATAATATAATGTATCTTTTAATATGGTAAAGACGTAATGACCTTAGAATTAATAGTCATGGTAAAGTTACAAAAGCGTCGCAACTGACATTGAGTTGTATCATGACGTTGTCATTCTCAGACAGTTCCAGGTCGAGGTTTACACTACTTGGTCCGTATAGTAAACCTGTTCAGACCGGTACATGTCGTATATTGGAATATATGATTCCAATGGTTTCTCAATGAACCATAAGTCATGGAGACTAGTATAGACGTGTAGGTGTTTATAACGGATAAACACTGAACGACTCACCGAAGATTCTTAATGGATGGTACACCAACGTCAATAAGAATCTTGTCGGGTTGATTAACACTTGTGATTCTTAGACTTGAGATGCCACTGTGGGCACATGAGACATCTTCTACACTTATATGGCAGTCACGTCTCCGATCTATTAAGATCAGACCTCCACCTGATCGTTGGGTGTAGATAGATTCTCAGGGTGTCCTGTGCGTATCAAGATATTATCCGTCAGTTCTGTGTATCGGAGCATAGGTAGTCCATATGATTAGCAATCAGATAAAACCATGGGCCCGTGGTACAGTTTAGAAGCTAGTTCTAAACATTATTTTTGAGATTGCTAATAGAATAGTCGACTGGATAATCCCCATAGAGATTTGACGTTACATCTATATCTCTGGGATATATCCGGATACCTGTGACAGAGGAATTATACATTTACCATGACCTCGACCTGTATGATTCAGCGAGTTTATCCGTGATCGTCATAATTTACGGGTGGATAAATTATGGACACGAAATTGGATTTCGTGACAGATATGCCTGAATCTAGAGAGTCTCAATATTGAAATATACTCGTAGAGCACTAGAGCAACATTTATAAATAATATTGATTATTTATAAAGTCGTTTAAAGGTTAAACGCAAAATACATGTTTAGGGACCCAATAGTCACTTCCTTAATTTTTGTGTATTTACATTTAATACTTGATTAATTTGAATACACATTAATTAATAATCAAATTGAGATATTTGACTAATATCATAAATTTATATATGTATTTAATATTTATTGTAATATAATATATATATTTAATTAATTAATTAATTAATTGTTAAATGATTAAATTAATTAAAATATAAATATCTTAAGATTTATATATTTGTTTAAATGGCTAAGTTGCCATTGTTGACTTTGTTGGAAATATCTTTAAAGTGTAATGATATTTTAACAAGTTGGCAACTTGAAATTGAAATGAAATTAAAATAAATTTTTGCTAATTTCCTTAGCCAAATTCGGCCAAGGTGAATTTTGTAGCAAGTATATATTGTTTTTTTTTTTTCATTTGGTAAATAACCTAATACACTTTACACAAAAACCCCATTGAAGAAAACAAAATAAGCTTGAGAGAAGTTGAAAGAAAACAAAGAAAACTTGGAATTTTAGTAAGTTTCTTCAACTTACTATTAGAGAGGAAAATGTTCCTTGTGTTCTAAGCTTCATGCTATGTTGTTCTCATGTTATTCTTTCCTTTATGCTTTGTGTTTTTGTTGAATGGATGTTTGATGAAAGTTTTGAGCATGTATAAAGTTGAAAGAATATAACTAGTGTAGTTATAAGCATTCTTTTCATGGTTTTAGAACTTTGTTGCTAATATAGAGTTGTTGAACCACTCTTAAATGACCTAGATTTTATCTATAGTTATTTAATTGTGTTGAGACTTGAATTGGATGGAAGAAACATGATTGAAGTAATTGATTTAACCAATTTGGTCTAATTTGTCTAATTTGAAGAAATTAAAAAATTAGGGTTTAAGACCACTTCCAAATTTGGGTCTTTTCATTTATCTTATGTATTTGGATGTGTATATGATACATATGAAATCTTATGTTGATTGGATTTAATCTTGATGTGTTTTGAACCATGGAAGTGCAAAATGCACATTAGGCACCCCTAATGAGGCTCTTGGCCTTGGGCAAATATTTTTGGGTTTTTTGTTGCAAATTGTGTTTTGACATTAGGAACATGTTTAATTCATATTAGTAATGATTTAGAATCATTCAAAATTGTTTCGGACAATTTCGGACTAAAATGAACAAAATACAAAGTGTAAGGGCAATTCGGTAAATTCACATAAATTTGATTTATTGAATTTTATTTCATAATTTAATTATTGGGTAATTAAATAAATATGTTTATTTAATTAATCCGAGAAAAAGTTTTGAAATCGGAAAATTTGATTTTCCACTGTTTCCGCTGCGTTACCAGATATCCGCAATAAAACCCCTATATCTCGATAATACTCTGACTAGGGATATTTAATGATTAAACCTTCGTGGATTGATACTGTCTCATATCATCTCAATCCGGAACTAATCATAAGGATCTTTTATCATTTATACATCTTGGTAATCTAATTACAAATGATAAAAGAGCAATTTCCTTTGTCACATAGTTAATTTGTACAACAACACCATGATCTATACAAATAGTGATGATATGGGTCATAATTTTCCAACAGTCTCCCACTTGGCCTATAGCCAATCACTCAAGTGTCCTACACCCGAACTATGTACGGTTCGCTCAAATTTTTACCGAGGAAAGGCTTTCGTCAGCGGATTTGCATGACTATCATCTGATGCGATTTATTAGATCATCACATCGCCACGATGTATGATCCGAATGAATCAGATGAATATTTGAAGTATATATCTGGATCATTGATGAGACCATTAATTCTTTAGCCTGTGTTGTAGTCTAGCTCAGCTGCTAACAGAACTACTCCTAATCTAATTAGGATTATTATCGATCCAAAAGGCTTCTATTGCTGCCTCAGCTGCAGCAATATTCCGCTTTTATTGTTTATTCGGTAACAGTATCTTGCTTGGAATATTTCCAGCTCACTATCCCGTTATTCAAACTGTATAGTACCTTTGTTACGACTTATAGTCGTTTTTATCGGTTAGGAAACTTGCAAGGGTGAACCCATTCACTTCAAGTTTTCCTTCTCCATAGTATAAAAAGGCATCCTTAGTTCATCTAAGCTACTAAAAGATGTTCTTAACATCAATCCAATGACTATCACTTGGATTGGCCTGATTGTGACTCCTTATGCTCAAAGCATATGAGACACCAGGTCGCGTACATTCATTTCAATGTACGAGCTCTCGGAGAGTCCCAACAACTTTTAGATCTATCCCAGTAGATCTTTATTCCTAGAATAAATGTTATCTCTCCCAAGAATTCTACGGAGAATTTTCATGAAAGCCAAGTTTTCACCGACTATTCTATGGGAATATCATTTTCAAGAAATGACATATCATCATTATTTTATAGGACAGTCACTTTCAGTGTGCTCCCACTAACCTCGACCTTGTTTGCTCGTTTCAAAAACTTGAAAACCTTTCAGTGTAATCGAATTAACTTGCAAACCTTGTTTGCTCGTTTTTGATACGACAAAACCGTCAGGATGTTGTAAACATCCTCCAAAAGGTTTCCATTTAAGGAAATCGGTTTTGGCGTTCAGCTGCCATATTTTATGAATAAAACATGCAGCATCAGCAAGCATTATCCAAATGGATTTACCGTGGCAACGAGTAAAAGGTTTCGGTTTAATCGACACAATGTTGATAACGATACCTTTTCGCTACAAGCCCAACTTAGTACGTTTGTATGTTGCCTTCCATGTATGTCTTCCTTGATGACTTATATAGTACCAATAGGCTCAATGCCTTTTGGTACAACAACCAGTGTATAAACTTGGTTGGTATACATGTAATCCATTTCGGACTTCATGGCACTTTGCCATAATAGGGAGTCGATACCTTGTATCACTTCCTCATACCTAGTCAGTTCGTATTCCTCAATAAGATTGACATCTTTATAAGGTGAGATCAGAAACCCATACCTCGCAGGTTGTTTTCTGACTCTCTTCGACTTACGCGGTTCTTGTGTATTCGAAGATTATTGGAATAGTTTCATCCCTGATGAACTATTTGTGTTCCATTAAGGAATCGATGCCTGTAATAGTATTACTCCGATTTTCATCGAGTTTTACTTTCTTCCCACTTACCATTGCATATCGGTATTCCTCTTAGGAAAACCGCATGGCGAGCAACAATTACATTGTTCTCTTGTGAGTTGTATAAATACTATACTTTTGGTTTCCCTAGGATAACCTACAACTTAGGCACTTATCCGATTTGGGTTCTAGTTTGGTATTATCCAAACATATGCCTAGCATACCCAAATCTTCAGGAATGAGAAAACCCAGTTTCTTTCATGTTCATATCTAATATGAAGTCTGTCTAACAGATTTTTATGGAACCTTATTCAAAATAAGTTTTTCACTGTTAATGCGTATCCGTTGAAGGAAATGGTAGCTCAGAGCGAATCTTGATTAACCTTATCATGTCCAATAAAATTTGGTTTCTCCGTTCGGACACACCGTCAAATTGACGTGTTCCGTGAGGAATCCTCATTGAAAGAATACTATACTCTTTCAAGTATATGAGAAACTTATTGCTCAAGTATTTTCATCATGGTCTAACCGTGACGGTTTGATACTTTAGTCGATCTGTCTGTCTAACTTCGTGTCGAAACTCTTTGATTTCATCAAAAGTTTCTGATCCGTGTTTTAAAAGAAACACATAACCATAACGCGATGCCATATCCGTAAAGGTCACGAAATATTCATATCCACCTCTAGCCTAGCTAGATATGGGCCCACTTACGTCACTATGAACGAGGGTTAACAGATCAGTGGCACTTGCACTTTTACCAAGTAAAAGGCACTTTAGGCACTTTGCCCAATATACTAGATTCGTAGATATCATTTGAATAGAATCAAATCCGTCCTAGTATCCACTCTTCAAAAGTGTGGATATACGAAGTCTTGTTTAATGTGTCCCAGACAACAATTCCACAAGTAAGTCTCATCTGATTAATTCAGTTTGAGCTATTTGTTTGTCCTGTTATACGTTTGAGATTTATTTATATTTAAAATATAAATACTGTTATTCACATCTAATGTGCTTATCTCAATATCATCTTTATAAAATGAAACACTTTAGTGTTCTAGAATATAAAGGTATACCCGCAACGGGTTAAACCCTGATATAGAGATAATGTTTCTAGTCAAACTAGTTACACTGTAACAGTTTCCTAATTTAAGTACACACTCGAAGGGTAGTTCCTAAACTTAGGTTTCTACGGTTAAAACAATGACTTTCGTCCCATTTCCGATTCGCAGATAAATCTCAACTGAAGTCAGTGTCCTGCTAATCAGCAGATACTGCACACCAGTACATATTTATGTACCACACTTAGTATCTAAAATCCAATTTTAATACTAGTAGTCAACATGTTTATGACAAACATATTTGAAGTCGGAGCCTTGCCCGTCTTCAATTCCTTCATGTCTGCCTTGTCCATACGGCAGTCACGCTTCATTGACCCTGTATGACACAATTTAGGCAGACATCTTGGGATATGTCCTTTATCTTCCTAGAAGATTATAATGATTTTGTCTTTGCCCCTTTTCCACACTCCATAAGCCTTTGGCCAAGCCTTGGCCTTATGGGATGTCGAAGTAAGATGCGCCTTGCGCTTCTTGCCCTATTGCAAACTCTGGCTTTGTCTCCTTGAGTATAGCTATTAACTCTCCAAGAGTTCTCTATTGCAATTTTTACTTCTAAGATCTAAGGATAGATCTATGGAGATCCTTCAATTTCAATATCATACTATAAGGATCTAATCCTTAGTTTTGACTAAGAAATTAAGGAGTCTTTGCGGCAAGCATAACGGATTAAGCACTAAAGTTATCATCACATGAATATTCCAAATATCATGTTCTACTATTTCCTCACTCTGGGCTTAGGCTCGAGACGTCACTATATCAAATAAAATAACTTCTCGGTTTCCAGGACTATCCTGAGATTTTATTCCCAATCTGAAAATTAAAGCTGTTTAAAAATATTTTCACCCAGGATTATGTTTTAAACACTAATCTTTCAGTTATCTTGATTCTAATAGTCCAACTATTTAATCAACGATTTTAGGTACTATTTATTATAATGATTACTATAGTCCAACTATATAATCAACTATTTTAGGTACTATTAAATATAATGATTACTATAGTCCAACTATATAATCAAGTATAATTTAATTGATTAAATTCAATTATATTGATTACTATAATCCAGTTATAAAATCAACTATTAATTGAAATAGTTTGAATACACTCCAACTGTTTAATTAAAACAACATTAAATATTAGTCCAACTAATATATAATTACTTATTGACGAAAAATTGAAATGAGCGCGTATGGCAAGTAACTAAACCAATATTGCAAATTTAATACTTGCCTCCCACTATTTTTCGGCGAGCCTCTAACCCTATGTGGAGTACTCGGGAAACCTTATTTCCTAGTGGGCTAGGATCCCGTTAAATAACATACAATCTTGACTTTGGCCAACAAATTGTATGATAATTAATTAGGTAGATCTCTAAGATCAATCGGATCCCATCCAATTCCTAGATCCAGTAGGTGGACATCCAAGTCCGAAACATATATCTTATATATGCCAATATATCCAATATATTCCATAACCTTTTTCCTCTGAATCAACTAAGCCTTGGCTTTGGCACAACAAACTTAATGATCCCAGTTAAGTGGAACCCATTGACTATGGAAAGCTTCGTAATCAATGTCGATGGACAAGAAGTGATCTTGACTTTGGCCAACAAATCACAACTTGGACAAGACACCGATATGGAACAAAGCCTCATGATTCAAACACATCCGCGATGGATAAAGGTCTTGACTTTGGCCAACAAACCAGTGCCAGTCTTGGATCTTGAGTAAGAATCACTCAATGGAAGGAAAAACGTTTAATATGTGTTGAGGGTTTTTCGCGTAAATTGGCAACCAATTTATTATCTTTGTTAAGGTCTCATCATCATACACCCTTAAACATGCATTCTAAACACATAATAAGGCGCGTATAAATAAATATAATAATGATGTGTGGATGGATATTTAAACATTGTTCCTAGAACAAATCTCTCCATTTCCTCTCTCCCGCTAGCACAAGTATTACTTCTACCCGATTACATAACACTTCTAAAGAAACCTCATTTACATTGAGGGGAATAGGTGAGAAGAGAAATACACAGAGTCAAGAGGTAATAGGCTGGACACGCAGGTCCAATTAATAAATTCTAAATTTATTACAACAATTTCCAAAATTGCCCTCACCCATCTAATATCCATCCAATATACATTATTAATACATCGCATCCATGTATTCACACAAGCATGTTATCAATCAATATAATCCAATTAATTAATCTGAAAATTAATGACCATCCAATGTTCAAACAACGATTTGATTTTGCGCGAGTCCAACTCGTTTTAAGAATAAGTACTCAAAGTACGAATTCTTTAATTATATTAAATTACAACATTAAATCCAATTTAATTTGTATTTAATACTAACTCATTTATTTAATTCCAAATTAAATATTAACTTTTTAAAGTACCTTTACGACTTAGATTCTAAATCTAATCGTTACGGGTCTCAAAGACCAATTAACATCCAATGTCAATTTTAATTAAAGTCCAATGGGCTTTTAATTAATTTCTAAGGCATGGACTTTTGGTCAATATGGGTCAAACCCAAATACCAAAGCCCATTTAAGGAATCACCATTATTTTCCAAGAAACCAATTTAGGCCCATTAGGCCCAATTAAAATTTTAAAGGTCCATTAAGTCATAATTGGACTTTATGGATATGGTTTTGGGCCCAATTGGATCCAACCAATTAGCCTAAACCAAACTTGGCCCAACCAAGCCCATTAAGCCCAATTACAACTTTAAAAGCCCAATTCCAAATTTGGCCCAATTAATTAACTTACAAAATTCCAAATTTCACAATTAATTAATTTAAAGTGTATGCCATAATTAATTAACCAAATTAACATTTCCAAAATACCAATTTACTCAATTAATTATGCTCATTATCATCAACACATGTCCAACACATTTGAATCAAAAAATCATATCATTTTACATGCTTCATAGTCTCGACATTTTAGGGTTTTTATTGTTCGATTCGGTTTCAATCCAATTAAATCCACAATCAACATTACCCAAATGATTTTCAACTCATCCAATGAATAAAATAAAAAAATACCACGACTTAGGGCAACTCCAAGTGTTCGGCCAATACTTATTTTTGGGGAAAATATGATCCAATCAATATTTCATGAAATTGATCATATACAACTTCAATACATCATCAGTCAAACAAACTCAATCAATCAGTTTTATCAAATCATGCTCAAATTGATTTTACCCAAATTTTACCCTAATCAAATTTCATGCTCAAAATGGCTCAAGATACCATTGTTGGGTTTCTAGATTAGTCCCAAGATCGATTCAAGCAAGAGACATGTGTGAATACAACAATGAAGAATGGCAGAATCATACTTACATTGATCGGATTTTGCGATGCGTCGAACACCTAGATCTCTCGGCAATGGCCCAAATTTGTGCTCCTCCATTTTCGGTCATGTCCTCCATTGATGCTCCAAGCTCCAAGATTTGCTAATGGTGATTCCATGCTCACAAGTTGGTTTTCCTATCACCTTTGGATGACCCTTCATGTGCTAGCATAGGAAAAATTGCCACAAATTTTCCTTTTCACTTCTTGTAATTCTCGGCCTTGCCAAGAAAATTGGGAGAGAAGGATTTTCGCCCCTTGGCCGAATGAGTTGGAAGAGAAGAGAGAGGAGTTGGTTGTGTGTTGTGTATCAAATACACTTAATTGATTTCTAAAAACAATTAAAACATATACCAAAATTTGGTATTTGCCTTTTCAAAAAAGGTCAACCAAATTTGGAGCCAAAAGGCAATTAATGCCTTTCAACCACCACCATCACTATTCACACCAAAAATGACTAGACACCACATCACTCAAAGTGACTAGACATCACATCAATCAAAGTGACTAATGATTTGACGCTTGATGTGAATTGTGGGCCGCACTTGAATTCGAAATGCGAGTGCGTCCGCAAACACTCCCGGGCTCAGGTTCGCTAATTCCGAATTAACGAATTTTCCGTTGCAACGTAATTAAATCAAATTCAATTAAATAATTTTGCCTAGCAAATTTACTATTCACGTCGCTAACGAATTAATTCTAAATTAACTCGTTTGCCCGAATAAAATCTAATTTTAATTCCTCGTCGAAATCTAATTTTGTATAATATATCGAATATATTATTTTATCGATTAATTCCAAATTAATCGCTCTCTCTCTTTAAATAATATTTTATCCCAGATAAAATATCTCCGCAATTAATCCCAGATTAATTTTCTCTCTCTTATAATTAATCACAGATTAATAAAATGCGAGTCATACGTCATCGGTGAATCTTCGGGAAGTGACCCATGAGATCCCCGGATATGTTGGCAGTAAATAGGGTCGTCGGACTATCCGAACACGTACGTACCTAGTACTACATTTTTACCGATTTACAAGACATGGTTGGCTTCTAGCAAAGCACCGTGCCTACCCAATTCTCCAGAAATATTCTTACTGGAATATGTGATCTATATCAGGCGTAATATACGTAGTATTACGTATTACGATCTAGTATCGGATGTCACGTGCTAGGCCTAGGGCTGGAATCATGTCTCCCCCGTACGAAGCACATATCGGATCTCTGGTAACTAGTCTCTATAATCGGATAAACATGACCTAGTCATAATATCCCAATAGCTGCAGCATATAAGAGCACCAATTCCGTATCCTACGTGATCATCATCTCCACAATGACTGGAGTGATACTTCCATCTCGACATCACACCCAATACACTACGATTCTCAATATACCCAGAAGAGGCGTACACAGTACCTGTTAAAGCCCTGAACGACCAAAACCAAAGTATATTGATTGTCGCAAGTATTAGCGGTGCAAGTCTCAGGTTAAGACCAAATACACCTACCCTGATTCAGGCTTCCATAGACACATAGTCATACTACCAATGGAATTCCGAGGGGTCTATCTAGAGCGAAGCTGTTCCTGTACCATCGGTAAACATAACCTCATATTACACTTGCATGAGTATCCTATACCCAAATATATGAGAACTATTCCGTTATGCTCCCACAACGCGCACAAGTGTAATACTAGTCTTTTACGCATTATCGATGTCCAATCTCGATAATACTCTGACTAGGGATATTTAATGATTAAACCTTCGTGGATTGATATTGTCTCATATCATCTCAATCTGGAACTAATCATAAGGACCTTTTATCATTTATACATCTTGGTAATCTAATTAAAAATGATAAAAGAGCAATTTCCTTTGTCACATAGTTAATTTGTACAACAACACCATGATATGTACAAATAGTGATGCTATGGGTCATAATTGTCCAACATGATGCTCATGATATCCAGTGCGTATCAAGATAGGATCCGTCAGTCCTGTGTACAGGGCATAGGCATCCTCACGTGTTTACGATCTAGTAAATCCATGGCCGTGGTATAACTTCGGAAATTAGTTCCGAGTGTTATTTAGAGATCGTAAATTGAAAGTCGATTGTATTATACCGAACGAATTTGATGTTCTGATCTATATCTCAGGTATAATACGGATAGCCTATGACGGAGGGATTATACGTATACAGTGACCTCGGCTTGCATAGTTTAGCGAGATTATCCGTGGTCGTCATAATCCATGAGTGGGTGGATTATGGACACAAAATTGGATTTCATAATGGATAAACCTAAACTTAAAGAGTCCCACAATATGAAGTGTACTCGTTGATCACTTGGGCAACATAATATGAATAATACGGATTATTCATAATACTTCACTGGATTAAATGAGTTAATTCGGATCGTTTAATCGTTAAATGACAACACATGCTTTTAGGAGATTTTGTCCGATAATAATTATTGTGTATTTGTATTTGATACATAGTACGATTAGATACATATCTATTATTTGTCAAATGAGATTTTGACACATGCCATTAATATATGTATTTGTTATTTAATGTAAATAAAATACATATATGTGTAAATTGATTGTTTAATTATTTAATAGTTAAATAATTAAATAATTAATTTTTAACCTTATTCTTTTTGTCATAATTGTTATGACATATGGTGAGTTATAATTGGTAACACTTGGCATATTATTAAATCAAAATTCACTTGTCTAATTATGATTGGTTGGTATAAAGTTTGATTTGATTTAAAGTGAATTTAATTTGATTAAATTAAAAAAGACAAAATTGCCCCTCTTTCCCCACCAAATAAGGATGTTGCTAATGAGATTGTTATCATCTGGTATGAGAGCCCTCGGTCAACATAAAAGAAGAAATAGAAAATGTTTTTCATTATCTTCTTCATCCTTGCTTGCTGACGTGAGCCTCACCAAAAATGGGTTTCAAATTGTTTGCTCAATTCCATGAAGATTTGGAAGAAAAAAGCTTGGATTTAGGAGATTTAAGGTAAGTCTTCAAACCCCATGGCTTAGAAATTTGATTTCTTATTTCTTGGTGACTTGGAATGGTTCTAGGGTTCTTACAAATCTGAAAAATTGGGACTTTGTGGTTTGATGGATGGATTGGAAGTTTGTTGGCATATGTGAAGTAGTTTTGGAATGAATTATTGTACTTAAGTTCCAAATTATTCAATTGTTGAAGAGTTGCCATTCTAGAGTTGTTGATCCACCCTAATATAGCCTATAATTGTTATAGAGTTGTACATGTGTGGTGGGACTCAATTGGTGTTGAGATTAATTGATTTAGTCTTGAAATTTTGGATTTAAACCATGAAAAATTAGGAATTTCGGTTTGCTGATCATATTATGTAAAAATGGAAATTCTGGGATGTATTTGATGTGTTATGAATGT
The DNA here is from genome assembly GCA_019454045.1 of Zanthoxylum bungeanum. NCBI lineage: Eukaryota > Viridiplantae > Streptophyta > Magnoliopsida > Sapindales > Rutaceae > Zanthoxylum > Zanthoxylum bungeanum. The sequence continues at coordinate 10,209 of SKCR01001596.1, read as the reverse complement.
TTTGGATGTTTTTTGGGAGTTGGCACAATTTCCGGAAAGTGTTTCCGACTTGAAATAAGCGAAAACGACCAAAAACGGTGTTACCAGGTGGATTTTGAGCCAACCGTGTGACGGCTGCCCAAACAGTGAATCTGTCACTGTTCGGGCAGCCCATGACCTACCCCGACACTATTGGATCTGACTTGGGTAGTTTCCATAAGTATCGGATAGTCGGTTCGGTCAAAAATACGTTTTAGGCTATTTTACGGAAAAACTATTTTCGTAAAAGTTTTGCGAAGCTTCAACTATATTTATGTCAATATTTGATATTGAATAAATAGGTTAAGGTGAAATATGAATAAATTATTCATATTAGATATTGAATAATTTATTTGGTATTTTGAAAAAGTTTTAAAATACGATTTCGCCCGACCCGCGCTTCCGCTGCGCCCCATCGTCGAAAACCCCAACAAATATGGTATCAGAGTGGGTCTGATGCTTCATCCATTACATTAATCATGCTTGATATTTGATATATAATCCAATTTTAATGTTCGCACAAGCTTGTAATCTATATATGTTTCTTTACTTTTCGGTTTTACGTTAACGGAAAATATAACGAAATTTAATAGTTAAATTGTGTTATGTTTTCTAAAGTAGAATTGAAATGTTTAGAAAATGATTTAGATTAAAATTCTGCATTGGATATAGAGTATAACTTCCATAGGAAAATCCCCTCTTTTAAATATGGCTGTAAAGTAACATGTATTGAATACATGTTTCTTGGTCCGTCTTGTCAGTACGGTTTATGGGTATTTTTCTATAAGTGCATCCAAGAACGTGCAAAAGTTGTGAGGGTGTAGTTATAGGATTATTATCCATACCGGTTGTATATTGATACTGGATAAATTCAAGTGAAAGATGAAATCTTGAACGTGCCAAAGCTGTTAGGACTACACCGGTAGCTTGAGTTTGTCATTGACAAGTGTAGCCTTGATACGCCTCCCTGTGAACGTGCCAAAGCTGTCACAGCGAGAAACGGTCAGGACCGAAACCAGGAGTCACTGGTGAGTGATTGAAAAATAGTTGTCTACCTTATTAATATACGTAGGCGAGAACGTTCCAAAGCTGTGAGTCGAAATATATTCATGGGATCCTACTCTCACTATGGAATTTGATTTAATTATCGAATTCCCATTGTCCGTTGGGGATTACGGTATTACGTAAAATAATGGGAGACACTGCTGAGTTTAAAATCCATAACTCAGACAGTGCGTAATATTTTTGAATTTACTGCTTTCGTTTTCCTTTTATTCTATATTGTTAATATAGATTTACATTTCTAATTCACTGCATCTCTATTATTAGAGTAGGTTTTGTGACTTTACCTATGGTTTCGTAGTTCTAGAATAGGTTCTAGAGAGACAATAGACTTAGATACTGTTAGATTAGTTAAAACCATCGGGAACTGTTGTTCCGATTTCCTTGGAAATCAAGATGGTTTGTGACTTAGTTTCTAAGTCACGAGTATGTAATCTAAATAGATATCCGTTTTAGGATATTATTCTAGATAGAATTGTTTCTTATGCAGTAAGAATTGACTTGAATGGTTCATGTCTCGAGATTATTGACTGTCATTAAGAAAATTCCTTTAGTATTTGTTTGTCTTATAATGACGTTTCTTGGCTTTAGTGACTTTTAGAAGTCACGTGTCTGACACAGTTTGCTTATCGATTATTTGCAACTGTTGTGAATAATTGAACGTAAATTATAAAGCTTAAGAAAGAGAGATATGTATAGTTGTGTATAGAGAATATCGATTCTCGCAATACGATGATTGTAGATATTAGATACAGGATCTCCCGTCTAGTTAATTAAAATAATGTTTAATGACTATTTTGATATTTGATATCAAAACTTGTGACTATTGGATAGTTACTTATTCTGTATAAACAGTTGCTACATATTTTATTATGACTAGTAGTGTCATTAATGAAAAGATAAACATTAAGAAAATGTTCGGTTAAATAAATAACTTAGGACTTTGCATTATGAGATTTTATCATAAAAACATTAGATGATTATTCCTAATGGTAAAAGATGGTCTGATACGAATTCATACCACATATCCTTATCCATTTAATGAATATTGTATTCAGGAAATGATTAAATCTCATTTAACCGATGATTGTCATTGGACCACAGATTCATTAAACTAATACATTGGATGTGTGTAGTTTAATGAATTAGAAATTACCTTGGATGGTTTTCTTTTCTTCGTAACTCAGTTAATGAATTGTCATGACTTAGTTACGCGTTTCTACTAGAGAACATGTTGAATGTCTTGAATTGTTCAAGAACCGTAAATATGTTACTAATGAAACTCTGATAGAATATTTTGAATAGTTCAAAAATATTTTATCTGTAGTGTTGGAAACTTTGTCTTTAAAGAAATTCATTGTGAGTCTTTGAATTGTTTGAAGATGTTTGATATGATCAAACATATGAATTTAAGGCAATTAGTTCTATAGTTATTTAATGAATGTGATTCTTACTCAATATCAAATTTCCATGATTTCATTTTATGGAATTAGCCAGTTGGAGTTATCGAATCTTATATGATTTGATTCATTGATATTGAGTGTTACCGAATTAGGTTTTCAATACTCTTGGGGTTATGCTCCCGTTATACTATTTCGTCTTTTTAATTTAGGTTCTATTCATTTCTACAGTTACATATATGATATGTATAGTAGAAAATTCGAATATTGAAAAGTTTGAGATTTGAAACTTTCTTTTGTATAATGGTTATATAATTGAAAGTACTTGCGCCTCTGAGGTACAAGTAAAGTTTATCATTTATTCTATTTAATGGAATATTGTATTCTATTTGATAGAATATCTTTTCTACGATCCCGAGTAATAAAATTGTTTTATTATTTGGTATGTTAACATCAGATGTTGACGATTGTAGAAATGACTTGACTTAGTGAAGTCAAATGTGAGAGTGATAAACTGTAGTGGAACTACATAATTAATAAGATGAAAAAACCCTTAGACAACTTCCATATAAGTCTAATAAGATGTCAAAATCATTTACAAAGTATTCGATACTTACTGATTCTGTTGTTTTCTTATTGAAGAAAATTATCCTAAGACTTATAGTGGGAGCGATATTTGATATCGATTTCGGAAATTACCATTGAACCATAGATCTAAAATTATTCATAGCTTACAACGATCAAGTTTTGGACTTGATTAGGCTTTCTTTATGAATACTTCATATAATGTGCAAATTGTTTGCGCAGCAAAAGCTGAGTGAGCTCGATAAAGGTTTGACCTTTATAGTATGACAGTGAGAAATTTTATTCTCAGTAATCTATTGTAGATTCTGAGGAAGCTAGTCTATTGTTGCACTGAATGGACAATTAAGGATTTGTTGGTTAATGTTGATATTAAACCGTGGTTTTGGCTAAAGAATACAAAATGGCGTTCTTGAGTGAATTCTTCGAATGAGTGATCCGTCGTGATTTCTTTGTTTGAAGGATTCATTCTAGAATGGCCCTAGAGTTTGTATTCTGGTAAGATCATAGTTTGATATACTGGCTTATATAGCCTATTGTATACTCAGATGAGCTTTCCGAAAATTCGTGTTCTCTGATTTTAATATCAGTCAGATTGTCTGATTTTATCAAAGTATAGAGAATACTTATTTTTCAGTAGGGTCTGTGGGAGCTTACAAATTTCTTTCTAGTATAATATCCTTAAGTCTTCTTTTCTCCATGTTTACAGTGGGAGTAGTCTCTATTATATTTGATATAAAGTTTTGTATAAGATATAAAACTAAGAGACTTATGAGGAACTCCCATTAGTCGCGTATTAGATACGATCTAATAAAGGACACAACAAGACTATCTGTATGACAGTTAGTATAATTGTTTGACAGATAACATGTCTTTTAAGTATATAGTATTCATCTTTCGTAAATGACGATTCCTTTGTCGAAAGATAGATTGATTGGAATGTCTAGTCAATCTTATGCATCATATGATGATGAAATAATGAATATTATATTATGTGCGATTAAAGATGTCAATTTAATCGTAATTATTACGAGTTATTTTGATATGCTGCGGACCATATGATGGGTCTTGAAACATGTTCTTTGTGATCTTTGATATATAAGAACGAGTTTCTGATACATGGAAAATTTAGTCAGCAACCATAAAGTCAGATTAGTTTTGATTCTAATTATGACATTAGATGGTTTATGTCATAAAAGGTCAGAAAAGATACAGTGGGAGTGTCACCGATGATTCTACTAAACTAGTGGAATCAATTACAACTTATGAAGTTGCATAGTGACCCTATAGATTAAAAGTTTCCATATTAGTATAGTGCTTGCAGTTGTTTCATAGTATTTGGATTTGATTTCTAAATACATAGACAACTCAGCAGCTAAAGCACAGTACTGATATAGCATCTGAGTCATATTGATGTGGAATTTGATTCTACAAAATATGAATGATGCTAGCTAAGGAAAACCATTAGGTTTGTTGGACAGACTCGATTTGATAAAGCAGGCTCACATGTTGATGCCTACCTCTTGAGTGCTGGTGAGCTCTTTAGGGCCATAAGTATGCGATACACATCAAGATGTGTATAGGATATCGTGGATTGGCACTAAAGCAAGTGGGAGAAATTATTAGGGTTGGTGCTCCGAGTGCCAATCCGGATCGTATTTATGTCTGATTCATAAATACGAGCAGTTCTATTTTCCATAATATTACTATTTTAATTGGTAGCACCCTTGTCTTTTATACGCTTATTCGATCTAATTGCGATTAGATATCTGATTACGATTAGATGGAAACTGAATCCGGTTCAGTGATAAGTGTATATTAGACAAAGACCCTAAGATTTACAGTATAATGCGCAGTTACAACGTAATTTGTAATTGATATTGGGAAACACACTATTAGTTGTATATCCTTAAATAAAGTTCCTGGTCAAGATTTGCTAACACGGGTCGGTTAGTAAAATTTGCTGAGACCAGTACATGTGGTATATCGTGACTTGGTCTGATGGTTTATCCCAGTGAACCATGAGTCTCGGAAGACTCGTATAGACACGTAGGTGTTTATTTGATAAGACACTGAACGACTCAATGAAGGTTTCCTAATAGATGGTACACCAACGTCAATAGGAACCTTTTCGAGTTGAGCGAGCATAGTGGTCATTCGACTTGAGATACCACTGTGGATATATGAGCTATCCTCCACACTTTGATGGCAGTCACGTCAACGATCTAGCCATGATCAGACCTTCGCCTGTTCGTTGGGTGTGGACTGATGCTCATGATATCCAGTGTGTATCAAGATAGGATCCGTCAGTCCTGTGTACAGGGAATAGGCATCCTCACATGTTTATGATCTAGTAAATCCATGGCCGTGGTATAACTTTGGAAATTAGTTTCGAGTGTTATTTAGAGATCGTAAATTGAAAGTTGACTGTATTATACCAAACAGATTTGATGTTCTGATCTCTATCCTAGGTATAATACGGATAGCCTGTGACAGAGGGATTATACGTATGCAGTGACCTCGGCTTGCATAGTTTAGCGAGATTATCCGTGGTCGTCATAATCCATGAGTGGGTGGATTATGGACGCAAAATTGGATTTCGTGACAGATAAACCTAAACTTAGAGAGTCCCACAATATTAAGTGTACTCGTTGAGCACTTGGGCAACGCGATATGAATAATACGGATTATTCATAATACTTCACCGGATTAAATGAGTTCATTCAGATTGTTTAATCGTTAAACGACAACACATGCTTTTTAGGGATTTTGTCCGATAATAATTATTGTGTATTTGTATTTGATACATAATATGGTTAGATACATATTAATTATTTGTCAAATGAGATTTTGACACATGCCATTAATATATGTATTTGTTATTTAATGTAAATAAAATACATATATGTGTGTAAATTTATTGTTTAATTATTTAATAGTTAAATAATTAAATAATTAATTTTTAGCCTTATTCTTTTTGTCATAATTGTTATGACATATGGTGAGTTATAATTGGTAACACTTGGCATATTATTAAATCAAACTTCACTTGTCTAATTATGATTGGTTGGTGTAAATTTGATTTGATTTAAAGTGAATTTAATTTGATTAAATTAAAAAAGACAAAATTACCCCTCTTTCCCCCCCAAATTCGGTCAACATAAAAGAAGAAAGAGAAAATGTTTTTCATTATCTTCTTCATCCTTGCTTGCTGCCGTGAGCCTCACCAAAAATGGGTTTCAAATTGTTTGATCAATTCCATGAAGATTTGGAAGAAACAATCAAAGGAAAAAAGCTTGGATTTTGGAGATTTAAGGTAAGTCTTCAAACCCCATAGCTTAAAAAATTGATTTCTTGTTTCTTGGTGACTTTGTGGTTTGATGGATGGATTGGAAGTTTGTTGGCATGTGTGAAGTAGTTTTGGATTGAATTATTGTACTTAAGTTCCAAATTATTCAATTGTTGAAGAGTTGCCATTCTAGAGTTGTTGATCCACTCTAAGATAGCCTACAATTATTCTAGATTTGTTCATGTTTGGTGAGACTCAATTGGTGTTGAGATTAATTGATTTAGTCTTGAAATTTTGGATTTAAAGCATGAAAAATTAGGAATTTCGGTTTGCTGATCAGATTATGTGAAAATGGAAATTCTGGGATGTATTTGATGTGTTATGAATGTTTTGGATGTGTTTTGGGAGTTGGCACAATTTCCGAAAAGTGTTTCCGACTTGAAATAAGCGAAAACGGCAAAAAACAGCGTTGCCGGGTGGATTTTGAGCCAATCGGGTGACGGCTGCCCAAACAGTGAATCCGTCACTGTTCGGGAAGCCCATGAACTGCCCCGACACTATTGGATCTGACCTGGGCATTTTCCATAAGTGTCGGGTAGTCGGTTCGGTCAAAAATGTGTTTTAGGCTATTTTGCGAAAAAAACGATTTTCGTAAGAGTTTCGCAAAGTTTCAACTATGTTTATGTCAATATTTGATATTGAATAAATAGGTTAAGGTGAAATATGAATAAATTATTCATATTAGATATTGAATAATTTATTTGGTATTTTGAAAAAGTTTTCAAATACGATTTCGCCCGACCCGCGCTTCCGCTGCGCCTCATTGCCCAAAACCCCAACAGTGAGCCCTCACGTGCTTCATCTAATTGATTTGATCAGACATTTGAGGCGCTATAATTTCCCTCTCAATGACACTTTAGGACGAAGTTTCATACTTGGATCTCTCCCACCATCATATAGCCTATTTGTGATGTATTTCAATATGAATGAGATTAGTTGTTCTTACTAGGAGCTGCATAAGATGCTACAAATTGCGGAGGAAGATCTGAGGAAATGAGTACCGACTCGCCCTCTTAAACCCACTGCTCTTCCTGCTTCCTCTCAATCTAAACAGAAAGAGAATAAGAAGAAAGGTAAGAAAAAGAAGGGTACAAATCTTCCACCACAGGGTAAGATAGCCAAACCCAAAAGAGCTGTTGAAGATAATTGCCACCACTGTAGCAAGATTGGCCACTGGAAAAGAAACTGTCCTTACTATTTGGCGCAAATCAGAAAGGAAAGAGCATCTACTTCAGATACTTTTATTTTTCCCATTATTGATATCTCATTAGCTTGTGAAGCTATGTTGTCCAGTTGGATTTTAGATTCTGCTTGTCCAATTCACATTTGTAATTCGTTGCATGTGCTGAAGGAATGTAGATGGCTAAAATTTGAGGAGATGCAATTGCGATTCGGGAGTGGCGACTCTTTGGATGCAGTTGCTGTGGGCATATGCGAGATTCCCCTACCCAGTAAGAGCCTTTTGTTGCATGACTGATTTTTTGTACCAAGATGTGTTGCAAACATTGTATCACTTTTTGTATTAGATACTGAAGGATATAATGTAAATATTAAGAATCGTTCTTTATATTTATATGATAGATATAATGTTTAGATCCTTGTTTGTCCAAATGAGCATAGTCATTATATATTGCATACCTCACAAGATATCTTTAACGTTGGAATTAATAAACGTAAAGTATCAGATATAAATAATACTGAACTGTGGCATATGAGGTTGGGTCATATAGGCGTGAAATGCCTAACCCAGTTGGTTAGGAATGTTTTGATATAGGATCTCACCATTGAACCTTATCCAACTTGTGAATCTTGTATTCGGGGTAAGATGACCAAAGCCCTATTTTCCGGTACAGGACACCGAGCCACTGACTTATTAGACCTAATACATTCTTATGTATGTGGTCCCATGAGTCACACTGCTCACAGTGGTTTTTCCTACTTCGTTACCTTTACCGATGATCTGTCACGGTATGGTTATGTTTATTTGATGAAACATAAATCAGAAACCTTTGAAAAGTTCAAGGAATTCCGAAATGAAGTAGAAAAATAGAATATTAAATATATTAAATGTCTTCAATCTGATCGAGGCGGTGAATATATGAGTGGTGAGTTCACTGATTATTTAAAAGAGAATGGGATTCTCGCTTAATATACTCCTCCGGGTACTCCACAACACAATGGAGTGTCCGAAAGGAGAAATCAAACTTTATTAGATATGGTTCGATCGATGTTGAGTTTTATAGATTTGCCCTATTACTTATGTGGATATGCTCTTTTAACTGATGCTCATCTTTTGAATAAGATTCCTTCCAAGGCTGTTCCTACAACTCCATATGAGATATGGACTGGTAGGAAATCGAATCTTAATTATGTTAAGATTTGGGGCTGTCCTGCCTATGTCAGGATGGCTCAGCCAGATAATTTTTCGCCTCGAGGGTAAAAATTTAGGTTTATTGGATATCCTTCAAACACGAAAGGATATTTGTTCTATGATACCGAGCATCGAAATGTATTCATAGCTCACTTCGTAAAATTTCTAGAGGTAGAATTTTTGTCTGAATGAGGTAATCACAGACAGGTTAAACTTGATGAAGTACAACATGGAACCAACGAACCAGTGGAGGACCCTGAAGTTCAAATAGATGAAGATCCTTCAACACACACACTCTGTAGGTCCCAAAGGGTGTCTAGACCTTCTGAACGCTTGTATTTGATACAAGAAAAGAGTCTGGATGTTCTCTTAGTCGAAGAGACTGACCCTTATACCTATAGAGAAGCGATGTTGGACATCGACTCCACGAAATGGCAAGAGGCCATGAAATCAGAATTAGACTCTATGCATCATAATCAAATTTGGGACTTGGTTCCGCTTCCTGAAGGAATTGTTCCTATCTGTAGTAAATGGGTTTACAAGAGGAAGCGTGGGCCTGATGGAACGGTTGAAACCTTTAAGGCCAGACTGGTAGCTAAAGGTTATACGCAGCGGCCTGGTGTCGACTACGATGAAACTTTTTCGCCAGTTGCGATGCTAAAGTCTATAAGGATTTTGTTGTCTATTTTTGCTTACCATGATTAACAAAGAAATCTATATGGAACAGTCGAAGGATTTTGTATCCAGCGAAATCTCAGACATGGTTTGTAAGCTTAAGAAGTCCATTTATGGACTTAAGCAAGCTTCACGAAGTTGGAATCTCTGATTCGACGAGATTATTAGATTGTATGGTTTTCTCAAGAATATGGAAGAATCATGTGTGTACCAGAAGGCTAGTGGGAGTATGATAATATTTTTGGTTCTCTATGTTGATGACATCCTAATCATTGGGAATGATATAGGAATGATGCAAGGAGTCAAAGCTTACCTCTGTAAGAATTTCTCCATGAAGGACCTGGGTGAAGCTTCTTATATCTTGGGTATAAAGCTCTATAGGGATAAAGAAATGAAGCTTATTGGATTATCCCAATCCACGTACATAGATAAGATCTTAGAACGCTATAATTAAATACAATATTCAGACATGGCATTCATCTTACGAAGAAGATGTGTCCGCACATAGAAGATGAGAAGATTAAAATGTCTAATCAACCTTATGTCTCATGTTTGGGTAGTATAATGTATGCCATATTATGTACGAGGCCTGATATTAGCTACGAGGTTAGTGTAACCAGTAGATATTAGTCTAATCCAGGAAATGACCATTGGATGGCCGTTGAATATATCTTGAAGTATCTTAAAGGTACTAAGGATAAGTTTATAATATATGTAGGAAATGAACTGCAGGTTCATGGGTATACAGATTC
>SKCR01001595.1:0-46224 GCA_019454045.1 Zanthoxylum bungeanum | reverse complement strand
CATTGAGTGATTCTCACTCAGATCCGAGACGGCATTGGTTTGTTGGCCAAAGTCAAGGCATTTGTCGTGGCGAAGATGTGTTTGAATCACGAAGGCTTTGTTACATGTCAGTGTCTTGTCCAAGTTGTGGTTTGTTGGCAAATCAAGGCCACTCTTGTCCATCGACATTGATTACGAAGCTTTCCATGGTCAATGGGTCGCGCTTGACTGGGATCACTAAGTTTGTTGTGCCAAAGCCAAGGCTTAGTTGATTCAGAGGAAAAGGTTAGGTAATACATTGGATGTATTGGCATATATAAGATATATGTTTCGGACTTGGATGTCCCCCTACCGGATCTAGGAATTGGATTGGATCCAATGATCTTAGAGATCTACCTAGTTAATTATCATACAATTTGTTGGCCAAAGTCAAGATTGTTGAGATATATTTGACGGGATCCTAGCCCACTAGGAAAACGCGGTTTCCCGAGTACTCGACAGAGGGTTAGAGGCTCGCCGAAAAATAGTGGGAGGCAAGAATTGAATTTGCAATATTCGTTCAATTACTCGCCATACGCTCAAACAAATATCAATTCGTGAAATAATTTAAATGTTAGTGGGACTAATATTTAAATGTTGTTTTAATAAATAGTTGGACTATATATTCAAACTAATCATTTATATAGTTGATTTATAATTGGATTATAGTAATCAATATATAATGACTTTTATTTATTAAAGTATAGTTGATTATATAGTTGGACTATTGTAATCATTTATTAAATAGTACCTAAATCGTTGATTAAATAGTTGGACTATTAGAATCAAGATATAAAATTGAAAGATTGGCATTTAAAACATAATCATGGGAAAATGTAATAAATGGTTTAATTTTCAAATTGGGAATAATTTCATGATGGTCCTGGAAAAATAATAAGTTACTTTATTTGATAAAATAACATATTATGCCTAAAGCCCGGAGTTAAGTTAAGCAATAGTAGGAGAGCATAATCTTTGGAAGATTTATGTGATGATAACTTTAGAGGTTAATCCATTATACTTACCGCAGTAGACTCCTTAATTTCTGAATCAGAACTAAGGATTTATAATTAAAGTATGATGATAAAGAAATTGAAGGATCTTCATAAATCTATGCTTAGATTTTAGAAGTACTAATATTGCAATAGTAACTTTAGAGATTAATGACTATTCTCAAGGAGATAAAGTCAAAGTTTGTAATAAGGCAAGTAGCGCAAGGCGAACCTTACTTCGATATTCTGGAAGGCCAAGGCTTGGCCAAAGGCTTCTGGAAGTGTTGAAAAGGGCAAAGGCAATATCATTATAATCTTCTAGGAAGATAAATGACATATCCCAAAATGTCTGTTATTTGTGGCAAACGGGATCGCGGAAGCGTGACTGCCGTTTGGACAAAACAGACATGAAGGAATTGAAGAACGAGTAAGGCTCTGACTTCAAATATGTTTGTCAAAGATTATGGTCATTACTAGTATTGAAATTGGATTTTAAATACTTAGTGTGGTTCATAAATATATATTGATGTTCAGAATCTGCTATTGAGCAGGAGGATTAGGAAAAGGAAACTGTTATAATGTAACTAGTTTGACTAGATAACATTATCTCTATATCAGTGTTTAACCCGCTGCGGGTGAACCTTTATATTTTAGAACACTAAAGTGATTTATTATATAAAGATGATATTGAGATAAACACATTAAATGTGAATAACAACATTTATATTTTGAATATAAATAAATCTCAAACGTATATAATGACAAACAAATAGCTCAAACTGATTTGATCAGATGAAACATATTGTGGCGTTGTAGTCTGGGACACAATCAAACAAGACTCGTATATCCACACTTTTGAAGAGTGGGTACTTGGACTCATTTGATTCCAATCAAATAAAGTCTACGAATCTAGTTTATTGGGCAATGTGCCTAAAACACTATTTACTTGGTAAAAGTGTAAATGCCACCAATCTGTTATCCCTAGTTCATAGTGAAGCAAGTGGGCCCCATGTCTAGCTAGGCTAGAGGTGGATATGAATATTTCGTGACCTTTACGGATGTGGCATCGCGTTATGGTTATGTGTTTCTTTTGAAGAACACAAATCAGAAACTTTTAAAGTTTCAACACGAAAGTAGACAAACAGATCGGCTATATAGTATTATACCGTCACGGTAAGATCGTAATGGAAAATATTAAGCAATAAGTTTATAATATACTTGAAAGAGTATAGTATTCTTTCAAATGAGGACTCCTCTCAGAACACGTCAAGGTGAACGGTGTGTCCGAACCGAGAAACCGAATTTTTTTGGATATGATAAGGTTGATCATGAGTCGCTCTGAGCTACCATTTCCTTCAACGGATACACTTTAATAGTGCAGAACTTATTTTGAATAAGGTTCCATAAAAATTGTTTGACAGAGATTTCTGCCAATTGTAGGTATCCTAGGGGATACCATAAGTATTGTACTTATACATCTCACCTGAGAACAATTAGATTGTTGCTCACCATGCGGTTTTCCTAAAGGAGAGGAATACCGATATGCAGTGGTAAGTGGGAGGATAGTAAAACTCGATGAAAATCGGAGTAATACTATTCAAGGCATCGAATCCTAATGGAACATAAATAGTTCATCAAGGATGAAACTATACCATAATCTTCGAATACACAAGAACCACGTAGTTGAGAGAGAGTCAGAAAACAACCTGGGGTATGGGTTTCTGATCTCACCTCATAAAGATGTGTTAGTCTATTGAGGTATACCAACTGACTACGTATGAGGAAGTGATACAAGGTATCGACTCCCTATTATGGCAAAGTGTCATGTCATCCGAAATGGATTCCATGTATATCAACAAGTTTGATACTAGTTGATGTACCGCAAGGCATTGTGCCTATTGGTACTTATAAGTCTTCAAGGAAGACGTACATAAATGGCAACATACCAACGTACTAAGCTAGGCTTGTAGCGGAAAGGTATCGTTATCAACATTGTGTTGATTACGATTCAACCTTTTAACTGTTGCCACGGTAAATCCATTTGGATAATGCTTGATAAAGCTGCATGTTTCATATATGAAATATGACAGCATACGGAAAATCGCTTTCCTAAAAGGGAAACCTTTCGGAGGATGTTTGCAACATCCTGTCGATTTTGTCGTACAAAATAGCAAACAAGGTTTGCGGGTTATTCGATCCATGTTTGGATTGAAGCAAGCATAGGTTCTTAGAATTATCGTTTTGATGTAATCATAATGGTGTTATGATTTAATTCAAAACGAAAAAGATTCTTGTGTATATAAGAGGGTTAGTGGGAGCGCACTGACAGTGGTTGTCCTATAAAAATAATGATAATATGTCATTTCTTGGAAATGATATTCCCATAAAAAACTATCGGTGAAAGCTTGGCTTTGAGAAAACTCTCCGAGAACTCGTACATTGAAAAATGTACACGACCTGGTGTCTCATACGCTTTGAGCATATGGATTCACAACAGGCCAATCCTAGTGATAGTCACTGGATTGAAGTTAAGAACATCCGTTAGTATCTTAGAGACTAAGGATGCTGTCTTAATAGTGGGAGAAGGAGAACTTGAAGTGACTGGGATCACTACTGCAAGTTTCCTAAACCGATAATAAAACGACTATAAGTCGCAAACAGTACTATACAGTTTGAATAACGGTACAGTGAGCTGGAATCTTCCAAGCAAGATATTGTTACCAGATAAACAACAAATGCGGGTTATTGCTGCAGCTGAAGCGGCAATAGAAGCCTTCTGGGTCGATAACAAATCTAATTAGATTAGATATAGTTATGTTAGCAGCTGAGCTAGGCTCGAGCACAGGCTAAAGAATTAATGGTCTCATCAACGATCCAGATACATACTTTGACTATTCATCTGATTCGTTCGGATCATACATCATGCGATGTGATAATGTGATGATCAAATAAATCGCATCAGACGATAATCATGTAAATCCGCTGACGAAAGAAGTTTCTCACAGTTTGAGCCAACCGTACATAGTTTCGGGTGTCATGCACTCGAATGATTAGCTATAGGAAAGTGGGAGATTGTTGGACAATTATGACCCATAGCGTCTATTTGTACAGATCACGGTGTTGTTGTACAAATTAACTATGTGACAAAGGATATTGCACTCTTATCATTTGTGATTAGATCACCTAGATATATAAATGATAAGAGTCCCTGTGATTGTGATTTATTCCTGGATTGAGAATGATATGAGACAGTATCAGTCCACGAAGGATAAATCATTAAACATCCCTAGTCAGAGCATTATCGAGATTGGACACCGATGAATGCGTAAAAGACTAGTATTACACTTGTGCGCGTTGTGAGGCACAACGGTATAGTTCTCATATATTTGGGTAATAGGATACTCATGCAAGTGTAATAGGAGGTTGTGTTTTACCGATGGTACGGGAAAGAAATAGCTTCGCTCTGGATAGACCCCCTCGGAATTCCATTGGTAGTATGACTGTGTGTCTATGGAATCCGAAATCAGGGTAGGTGTATTTGGTCTTAACCTGAGACTTGCACCGCTAATGCATACGACAATCAATATACTATGTTGAGGTCGTCCAGGGCTTTAACCGGTTTTGTGTACGCCAATTCTGGGTATATCGAGAATCGTAGTGTGTTGGGTGTGATGTCAAGACGGAAGTGTCACTCCAGTCATATGGAGTTGATGATCGCGCAGGGATACAGAACTGGTTCTCTAAATAAGGTTGCGACCGTTGGGATAACATGACTTGGTCATGATTATCCGATATTAAAGAGACTAGCTGCTCGTTATCCGATATTGCTTCGTACGGGGCAGACACTGTACCAGTCCCAGGCCTCGCATGTGATCATCCGATACTGGACATAAATATGCAATACTACGTATACTACGCCTGATACATATCCTTTATTCCTGTAAGGATATTTCCGGAGAATTGGGGAGGCATGGCGCTTTGCTAGAAGCCAACCTTGTCTTGTAATTCGATATAAATGTAGTACGAGGTACTTACGTGTTCAGATAGTCCGACGACCGAATTTACAGTCAACATATCCAGGGAACTCATGGGTCGCTTCCCAAAGATTCACCGATGACGTATGACTTGCACTTTATATTAATCTGGGATTAATTAGATGAGAGAGAAAATTAATCTGGGATTAATTGCGGAGATATTTTATCCGGGATAAAATATCATTTAAAGAGAGATTATGATTAATTTGGAATTAATCGATTAATTAATATATTCGATATATTAAATGAAATTGGATTACGACGCGGAATCGAAATTAGATTTTAATTCGGGCGAACGAATTAATTTAGAATTAATTTGTCAGCGACGTGAATAGTGACTTCGCTAGGCGTAATCATTTAATTACGTCGCAACAGAAAATTCGTTAATTTGGAATTAGCGAACCCGAGCCTGGGATTATTTGAGAGCGCATTCGCATTTCGAATTCAAGTGCGGCACGTAAGTCAAATCAAGCGTCAAATCATTAGTCGCGTCAAGCGTTAAATCACTTGTAACTTTGAGTGATGTGACTTGACAACTTGAGTGATTGATGTGATTGATTGATGTGGTGGTTGATAGCTTTTATTTGTTTGACTTTTTAAAAGCAAAAGTTTGGTATATGATTTTAATAATCAATTTCCAAAATCAACACACATATTTAATCTCCTTTTTCTTCTCTTTGCTCACGTTTTTTTAGCAACAAAATTCTTTCTCTCTCACGCCCCACAGGGGCTATTTTTCTTCTGGTTGGCAGTGAACTGCCGTGATTCTTGAAGAAAATGGGAAGCAAAGTGCTTGAGATTTGTGGCAAATTTCAAGAGCTAGCACTTCGAGAGACATGCAAAGGTGATAGGGAAGTCCACCCATGAGCCGGGAACCATTCGATGAAGCTTGGAGTTTGACGAAGGAACTCAAAATGGCAAAACCAGTGAGCTTGGACTGCTGCAGTTGCCGTGAAACCAGTGGACAGAATCTGAAATTTTTGTTGCCTCCGCGTCGCTCAACCGATCGATGTAAGTATTCCGCGACTTCTCGAATGTATTCACATATGTTCATGCTTGATTTGTGATCCTTGGGACCCTTAGAATCTCCAACAATGGTATCAGAGCTTGGTTAAAAGCATGAAATTGATTTAGGGCTTAAAATTGGGCAAACTTGATTTTGTGCATGATTAATGAAATTGGATTGATTAGTATGCTTAAATGTGTTTGAATTAAGGATTGATTGGATCAATTTGTTGAAATTATGTTTGGAATATTTTTCCCCAATTTTTTCATGTTGGCCGAATCGGTCTAGCCCTAATATATCTTGGGATTTTTGATTTTTGACAATTGGATGTGTTGGAAATCATTCGGGATAATGATTTAATGTCGATTGTGGAATTAATTGGATTGAATTCGAATCGGACGTAAAATCCCCAAATTGCCGATAGCATTAGAAGCATGATTGGGTTCGATTTTTGTTAATTTGTGTTAGACACTAATTGATGTAGATGAGCATGATTAATTATCCTAATTTGTGTTTTGGAAATAATGATTTGGGTGATTAATTATGTTAATGCACTTTGATTAATTAAATTGTAAAGTTGGATTTTAGTAATTTAGTTAATTGGGCTAATTTTGGAAATTGGGCTTGAAATGTTGTAAATGGGCTAAATTGGGCTTTGTTGTTCAAAGTTGGGTTTAGGCAAAATTGGTTGGATCCAATTGGGCCCAAAACCGCATCCATAAAGTCCAAATGCGACTTAAATGGACCTTTAAAGTTTAATTGGGCCTAATGGGCCAAGATTGATTTCTAGGCTTATGGGGTAACTCCCGGATTGGATTTTGGTTATTCGGTTTGACCGAGTTGACCAAAAGTCCACGCCTTAAGAAATTAATTAAAAGCCCATTGGACTTTAATTAAATTAATATTGGATATTAATCGGGCTTTGAGACCCGTTGCGATTAAATTTGGAATTTAAGTCGTAAAGGTTTATTAATAAAGTGTAGTATTAATTTATTTGGAATTAATAGCGAATTAGAATTAAATACAAATTGAATTGGATTTAATTGTGTAGTTTAATTTAAATCGAGAATTCGTACTTTAAGTACTTATTCGCAAAAATGAGTTTGAATCGAACAAAATCAAATCGTTGTTTGAACATTGGATGATCACTAATTATCAGATTAATTAATTTGATTCAATTGATTGATAACATGCTTGTGTGAATACATGGTTGCGATGCATGAATAATGTATATCGGATGGATATTAGATGGGTGGGGCAATTTTAGAAATTGTTGTGATAAATTTGATTTATTAATTGGACTTGCGTGTCCAGCATTATTACCTCCTAATTCTTTGTATTCTCTTCTCACCTATTCCCCTCAATGTAAATGAGGTTTCTTTAGAAGTGTAGTGTAACGGGTAGAAGTAATACAATGTGCTAGCGGGAGAGAGAAATGGAGAGATTTGATCTAGGATCAATGTGTAAAGTATTCATCCGCATATCATTATTATTTTTCATATGCGCTCTATTATGTATTTAGAATCCATGTTTAAGGGTTTATGATGATGAGACCTTAACAAATATAATAAATTGGTTGCCAATTTGCACGCGAAAAACCCTCGCAATATATTAAGCGTCTTTCCTTCCATTGAGTGATTCTCACTCAAGATCCGAGATGGCATTGGTTTGTTGGCCAAAGTCAAGGCCTTTGTCTGTCGAAGATGTGTTTGAATCACGAAGGCTTTGTTACATGTCAGTGTCTTGTCCAAGTTGTGGTTTGTTGGCCAAAGTCAAGACCACTTCTTGTCCATCGACATTGATTACGAAGCTTTCCATAGTCAATAGGTCGCGCTTGACTGGGATCACTAAGTTTGTTGTGCCAAAGCCAAGGCTTAGTTGATTCAGAGTAAAAACGTTAGGTAATACATTGGATGTATTGGCTTATATAAGATATATGTTTCGGACTTGGATGTCCCCATACCGGATCTAGGAATTGGATTGGATCCAATTGATCTTAGAGATCTACCTAGTTAATTATCATACAATTTGTTGGCCAAAGTCAAGATTGTGTGATATTTGACGGGATCCTAGCCCACTAGGAAACGCGGTTTCCCGAGTACTCGACAGAGGGTTAGAGGCTCGCCGAAAAATAGTGGGAGGCAAGAATTGAATTTGCAATATTTGTTCAATTACTGGCCATACGCGCTCAAACAAATATCAATTCGTCAAATAATTAAATGTTAGTTGGACTAATATTTAGATGTTATTTTAATAAATAGTTGGACTATATATTCAAACTAATCATTTATAGTTGATTTTATAATTGGATTATAGTAATCAATATAATTGACTTTTATTCTATTAAAGTATAGTTGATTATATAGTTGGACTATAGTAATCATTATATTAAATAGTACCTAAATCGTTGATTAAATATTTGGACTATTAGAATCAAGATATAAAATTGAAATATTGGCATTTAAAACATAATCCTAGGGAAAATGTATATAAATGGTTTAATTTTCAAATTGGGAATAATTTCAGGATGGTCCTGGAAAAATAATAAGTTACTTTATTTGATAAAATAACATATTATGCGTAAAGCCCGGAGTTAAGCAAATAGTAGAGCATAATCTTTGGAAGATTTATGTGATGATAACTTAAGAGCTTAATCCATTATACTTTCCGCGGTAGACTTCTTAATTTCTGAATCAGAACTAAGGATTATATCTTTAAAGTATGATAAAGAAATTGAAAGATATTCATAAATCTATGCTTAGATTTTAGAAGTACTAATATTGCAATAGTAAACTCTTAGAGAGTTAATGACTATTCTCAAGGAGATAAAGTCAGTTTATAATAAGGCAAGTAGCGCAAGGCGCACCTTACTTCGATATTCTGGAAGGCCAAGGCTTGGCCAAAGGCTTCTGGAATGTTGAAAAGCGGCAAAGGCAATATCATTATAATCTTCTAGGAAGATAAATGACATATCCCAAAATGTCTGCTAATTGTGGCAAACGGGATCGCGGAAGCGTGACTGCCGTTTAGACAAAGCAGACATGAAGAAATTGAAGACCGAGCAAGGTTCTGACTTCAAATATGTTTGTTAAAGATTATGTTCATTACTAGTATTGAAATTGGATTTTAAATACTTAGTGTGGTACATAAATATATACTGATGTTCAGAATCTGCTATGAGCAGGATTAGGAAACTGTTATAATGTAACTAGTTTGACTAGATACATTATCTATATATCAGTATTTAACCCGCTGCGGGTGAACCTTTATATTTTAGAACACTAAAGTGTTTTATTATATAAAGATGATATTGAGATAAACACATTAGATGTGAATAACAGCATTTATATTTTGAATATAAATAAATCTCAAACATATATAATGACAAACAAATAGCTCAAACTGATTTGATCAGATGAAACATATTGTGGCGTTGTAGTCTGGGACACAATCAAACAAGACTCGTATATCCACACTTTTGAAGAGTGGGTACTCGGACTAATTTGATTCCAATCAAATAAAGTCTACGAATCTAGTTTATTGGGCAATGTGCCTAAAATACTATTTACTTGGTAAAAGTGTAAATGCCACCAATCTGTTAGCCCTAGTTCATAGTGAAGCAAGTGGCCCCATGTCTAGCTAGGCTAGAGGTGGATATGAATATTTCGTGACCTTTACGGATGTGGCATCGCGTTATGGTTATGTGTTTCTTTTGAAGAACACAAATCAGAAACTTTTAAAGTTTCAACACGAAGTAGACAAACATATCGGCTATAGTATTATACCGTCACGGTAAGACCGTAATGGAAAATACTTAAGCAATAATTTTATAATATACTTGAAAGAGTATCGTATTCTTTCAAATGAGGACTCATCTCAGAACACGTCAAGGTGACGGTGTGTCCGAACCGAGAAACTGAATTTTGTTAGACATGATAAGGTTGTTCATGAGTCGCTCTGAGCTACCATTTCCTTCAACGGATACACTTTAACAGTGCATAATTTATTTTGAATAAGGTTCCATAAAAATCTGTTTAACAGATTTCGTGCCAATTGTAGGTTATCCTAGGGATACCATAAGTATTGTACTTATACATCTCACCTGAGAACAATTAGATTGTTGCTCACCATGCGGTTTTCCTAAGAGGAATATCGATATGCAGTGGTAAGTGGGAGGATAGAAAAACTCGATGAAAATCGGAGTAATACTATTCAAGTCATCGAATCCTAATGGAACATAAATAGTTCATCAAGGATGAAACTATACCATAATCTTCGAATACACAAGAACCACGTAGTTCGGAGAGAGTCAAAAAACAACCTGGGGTATGGGTTTCTGATCTCACCTCATAAAGATGTTAGTCTTATTGAGGTATACCAACTGACTACGAATGAGGAAGTGATACAAGGTATCGACTCCCTATTATGGCAAAGTGTCATGTCATCCGAAATGGATTCCTTATATATCAACAAGTTTGAATACTAGTTGATGTACCGCAAGGCATTGTGCCTATTGGTACTTATAAGTCTTCAAGGAAGACGTACATAGATGGAAACATACCAACGTACTAAGCTAGGCTTGTAGCGGAAATGTATCGTTATCAACATTGTGTTGATTACGATTCAACCTTTTAACTGTTGCCACGGTATATCCATTTGGATAATGCTTGATAAAGCTACATGTTTCATGTATGAAATATGACAGCATTACGGGAAAATCGTTTTCCTGAAAGGGAAACCTTTCGGAGGATGTTTGCAACATCCTGTCGATTTTGTCGTACAAAACTAGCAAACAAGGTTTGCGGGTTATTCGATCCATGTTTGGATTGAAGCAAACATAGATTCTTAGAATTATCGTTTTGATGTAATCATAATGGTGTATGATTTAATTCAAAATGAAAATGATTCTTGTGTATATAAGAGGGTTAGTGGGAGCGCACTGACAGTGGCTGTCCTATAAAAATAATGATAATATGTCATTTCTTGGAAATGATATTCCCATATAAAATAACTATCGGTGAAAGTATAGCTTTCGAGAAAACTCTCCGAGAACTCGTACATTCAAAAATGTACACGACCTGGTGTCTCATATGCTTTGAGCATATGGATTCACGAACATGCCAATCTGAGTGATAGTCACTGGATTGAAGTTAAGAACATCCGTTAGTATCTTAGAGAACTAATGATGATGTCTTAATCTGTGGAGAATGAGAACTTGAAGTGATTGGGATCACTACTGCAAGTTTCCTAAACCGATAAAACGACTATAAGTCGCAAACGGTACTATACAGTTTGAATAACGGTACAGTGAGCTGGAAATCTTCCAAGCAAGATATTGTTACCAGATAAACAACAAATGTGGGTTATTGTTGCAGCTGAAGCGGCAATATAAGCCTTCTGGGTCGATAACAAATCTAATTAGATTAGATATAGTTCTGTTAGCAGCTGAGCTAGGCTCGAGCACAAGCTAAAGAATTAATGGTCTCATCAACGATCCAGATACATACTTTGACTATTCATCTGATTCGTTCGGATCATACATCGTGGCGATGTGATGATCAAATAAATTGCATCAGACGATAATCATGTAAATCCGCTGACGAAAGCATTTCTCAACAGTTTGAGCCAACCGTACATAGTTCGGGTGTCAAGCACTCGAGTGATTGGCTATAGGCCAAGTGGGAGATTGTTGGACAATTATGACCCATAGCGTCACTATTTGTACAGATCACGGTGTTGTTGTACAAATTAACTATGTGACAAAGGAGATTGTACTCTTATCATTTGTGATTAGATCACCTAGATATATAAATGATAAGAGGTCCATGTGATTTGTTCCTGGATTGAGAATGATATGAGACAGTATCAGTCCGCGAAGGATAAATCATTAAACATCCCTAGTCAGAGCATTATCGAGATTGGAGACCGATTAATGCGTAAAAGACTAGTATTACACTTGTGCGCGTTGTGAGGGCACAACGGTATAGTTCTCATATATTTGGGAATAGAATACTCATGCAAGTGTAATAGGAGGTTGTGTTTTACCGATGGTACGGGAAACATCTTCGCTCTGGATAAGACCCCCTCGAAATTCCATTGGTAGTATGACTATGTGTCTATGGAAATCCGAAATCAGGGTAGGTGTATTTGGTCTTAACCTGAGACTTGCACCGCTAATGCATACGACAATCAATATACTTTGGTTGAGGTCCTCCAGTGCTTTAACTGGTTTCTGTGTACGCCAATTCTGGGTATATCAAGAATCGTAGTGTGTTGGGTGTGATGTCAAGACGGAAGTGTCACTCCAGTCATATGGAGTTGATGATCGCGCAGGGATACATAACTGGTTCTCTAAATAAGATTGCAACTGTCGGGATAACATGACTTGGTCATGATTATCCGTTATTAAAGAGACTAGTTGCTCGTTATCCGATATATGCTTCGTACGGGGCAGACACTGTACCAGCCCCAGGCCTCGCATGTGATCATCCGATACTGGACAGAAATACGTAATACTACGTATACTACGCCTGATACAAATCCTTTATTCATGTAAGGATATTTCCGGAGAATTGGGGAGGCATGGCGCTTTGCTAGAAGCCAACCTTGTCTTGTAATTCGGTATAAACGTAGTACGAGGTACTTACGTGTTCAGATAGTCCGACGACCGAATTTACTGCCAATATATCCGGGGAACTCATGGGTCGCTTCCCAAAGATTCACCGATGACGTATGACTCGCACTTTATATTAATCTGGGATTAATTAGATGAGAGAGAAAATTAATCTGGGATTAATTGCGGAGATATTTTATCCGCGATAAAATATCATTTAAATAGAGATAATGATTAATTTGGAATTAATCGAATAATTAATATATTCGATATATTAAATGAAATTGGATTTCGACACGGAATTGAATTAGATTTTAATTCGGGCGAACGAATTAATTTAGAATTAATTCGTCAGCGACGTGAATAGTGACTTCACTAGCGTAATCATTTAATTGCGTCGCAACGGAAAATTCGTTAATTTGGAATTAGCGAACCCGAGCCAGGGATTATTTGAGAGCGCATTCGCATTTCAAATTCAGTCTGAGTCATGTAAAAGTTATGTATTAAGTCATTGGTTATGTGATAGTCATTGTAAAAGTAAGTGTTATTGAGTACACAGTTATTTACGTTGAGTTTGCATATATTGTTATTAAGTTTGGGATTCAATACCATACATAAGATATTTAAACATAGAAATTAGTATTAAAATTGTTCGTGATTACAGAGTCAGAGGCTCAGGGGAATAGTATGGCCTATTCCCTTCCGGTACTATCTCTCGGATTAGGGATGTTAGAAATATGACTAGATAATGTTGGTGAATTTACATCCAAGAAATTTGATGACTACTATACATCAGTCGGAATCGATGTTGAGCATCCAGTTCCACATGTACATACACAAAATGGATTGGCAGAATCAGTGATCAAGCAAATTCAGGTAATGACACGAACTTTATTGTTACAAAATCAATTACCAATTTATATATGGGGTCATGCTATACTACATGCGGCTGCATTAATTAGCCTTGGACCAATAACTTATCATCAATATTCTTCAATCCAACTTGTTCTTGGTCACCAACCAGATATTTCCCATCTACGTACTTTTGGTTGTGTTGTGTATGTTATAATTTCACCCCACATCACACAAAGATGGGATCTCGACTTTGTTTGGGGATATATGTTGTTCTTAATTCACCTTCTATTATTAGATATTTGGAACCCTTAATGGGTGATATTTTTACCGCACGTTTCGCGGATTGTCGCTTTGATGAGACAATTTTTCCACCATTAGGGGAAAAGAAAAAGCCTCCAGAATTCATAAGTTCCTACCATGTCTCATTTAGATCCCCGCACCAACCAATGTGAAAATGAAGTGCGAAGGATAATCCATTTGTAATAAATTACAAATCAATTGCCAGATGCATTTACAGATGCTGGAAAAGTAACCAAGTCACATATAACAAATGCTAATACACCAGCCTGGGTTGTTGAACAATCCAGTGTACAGGCAGCTAATGAATCATCTATTGCACGTCAAAAATATGGTAGCCCACTTGGTTTCAAAGATACTGTTCCCCGGGAGAGGAAAATAAGAGATCCGGATCCTATTGAAAATATTTCTCGAGCAATGACTATACCCACATCTTCTCAATCACCGGTTCTAGACGAACTGATAGTTATAAAAAGATACTAGCCAATGAAAAGGTTCAAAATTCCAAAAATGATGAAAAGTCTAAAAATCATACTTATACAAGAGAAGTGTGGGATCGAAAGGAAATAATCATCGATAATGTGTTTGCATATACAGTATGTTATGGTTGGTGCTCGGAGTACCAATCCGGATTGTATTTATGTCCGATTCATAAATACGAGCAATTCTATTTTCCATAATATTACTAATTTAATGGTAGCACCCTTGTCTTTTATACACTTATTCGATCTAATTATGATTAGATATCTGATTATGATTAGATAGAAACTAAATCCGGTTTAGTGATAGATGTATATTAGACAAAGACCCTAGGATTTACAATATAGTGCGCGGTTACAACGTAGTTTGTAATTGACATTGGGAAGCGCACTATAAGATGTATATCCTTAAATAAAGTTCCTGGTCAAGATTTACTAACACGGGTCGGTTAGTAAAATCCACTGAGACCAGTACATGTCGTATAACGTGACTTGGTTCGATGGTTTATCCCAATGAACCATGAGCCTCGGGAGACTCGTATAGACATGTAGATGTTTATTTGATAAGACATTGAACTACTCACTGAAGATTTCCTAATAGATGGTACACCAACATCAATAGGAATCTTCACGAGTTGAGCGAGCATAGTGGTCCTTTGAATTGAGATACCACAGTGGGATATATGAGTTATCCTCCACACATTGATTGCAGTCACGTCACCGATCTTTTAATGATCAGACCTCCGTCTGTTCATTGGGTGTGGACTGATGCTAATGATATCCAGTGCGTATCAAGATAGGATCCGTCAGTCCTGTGTACAGGGCATAAGCATCCTCACGTGTTTACGATCAAGTAAATCTATGGTTGTGGCATAACATTGGAAATCAGTTATGAGTGTTATTTAAAGATCCTAAATTGAAATTCGACTATATTATACCAAACGGATTTGACGTTCTCATCTATATCCCAGGTATAATATGGATAGCCTGTGACAGAGGTATTATACGTATGCAATGACCTCGGCTTGTATAGTTTAGCGAGATTATATGTGGTCGTCATAATTCATGAGTGGGTGAATTATGGACAAGAAATTGGATTTCGTGACGGATAAACCTAAACTTAGAGAGTCCCACAATATGAAGTGTACTCGTTGAGCACTTGGGCAACGCGATATGAATAATACGAATTATTCATAATACTTCATCGGATTAAATGAGTTAATTCGAATCGTTTAATTGGTTAAACGATAACACATGCATAAGGGCTTTTTTGTCAACAGTAATTAATATGTATTTGTATTTGATACAAAATTTGATTTGATACATATTAATTATTTATCAAATTAGTTTTTGACACATGCCATTAATATACGTATTTTTTATTTAATGTAAATAAAATACATATATAATAATAATTATATTAATTAATTATTTAGATATTTAATTGTTAAATATTTGAATAATTAATTGATAAACTTTTTCATAATTGTTATGAAATATGTTTAATTATTATTTGAACACATGGCATGTTTTTATTAAGCTAAATGTGTGTGAATTTGATTGGCCACCAAAAAGCTTAATTAAATTTAATTAGATTAAATTATAAAAAAAAATGACCATAATACCCCTAAATGACGGCAATGCAATTTTAAAAAGGGAAATGTTTTCTTCTTCTTTTATTCATCATCAATGGCCTACCAAAACACCATAAAAAGGCTCTCAATTTTGGTTTGAAGAAACCATGAAGAAATGAAGGAAAATCAAGATAAAAGGCTAAGGATTTAGGAGATTTAAGGTAATTCTTCAAAACCCTACGCTTGGAAATTTAGTTTCTTGTTTTTTGACGATTTAGAAAGGTTCTAGGGTTCCTTCAATTTTGAAAAATTGGGGCTTTTGGTTGTTGATGATGGATTGGAATCTAATGAAGCATGTGTGAAGTGTATTGGATGGAATTAGTGTAATTAGTATCCAATTTGTTCATTTGATGACATGTTTCCATTCTAAAGTGTTATGACCACTCTTTTAATTCCTAAAATTATTCTTGGATTTTTCTTATGTGGTGACTTGATTTGGTGTTTTGATTAATTGATTTAATCTTGAAAGCATGAAAAATCTTAATTTTCGGTTCTGGATCAGATCTGTGCAAATTGAAAATTTTATGATGAAAATAATGTGTTATGAATGTATTGGATGTGTTTTGGGAGTTGGAACAATTGCCAGAAAGTGTTTCGGAGTTGAAATAAGCGAAAATAACCAAAAATGGCGTTACCGGGTGACTTTTGAGGCAACCGGGTGACGGCTGTCCAAACAGTGAGTTCGTCACTGTTTGGGCAGACCATGAACTGCCCTAACAGTATTGGGGCTGACCTGGGCAGTCCCCATAAGTGTTGGGTGGTCGGTTCGGTCAAAAATGCGTTTTGCGCCATTTTGCGGAAAAATATTTTTCGTAAAAGTTTCGTGACATTTCATATATATTTATATATTGTTATTTGATATTGAATAAATAGGTTTATTTGAAATATGAATAAATTATTCATATTAGATATTGAATAATTTATTCCGTAATTTGGAAAAGTTTTAAATTACGATTTCGTCCGAACCGCGTTTCCGCTGCGCCCATCGCCCAAAAACCCCCCACCAAAAATGGTATCAGAGCAGGTCTGATGCTTCATCCATTACATTATTCATGCTTGATATTTGATATTTAATCTAATTTAATGTTCTTACTTGCATGTAATCTTGATATGTTTCTTTACTTTTCGGTTCTACATTAACAGGAAACGTAACATAAATTTAATCGTTAAATTAAGTTATATTTTCTATAGGTAGAATTGAATTGTTTAAAAAATGAATTATATTAAAATTCTGCATTTGATGTGGAACAACGCTTCCTTGAGGAAAATCCCCGCTTAAAATAAGGCTGTAAAGTGACGTGTATTGGATATATGTTTCTTGGCCCGTCTTGTCAGTACGGTTTATGGGTATCTTTCTATAACTGCATCCGAGATCGTGCCAAAGCTGTGAGGGTGTAGGTTATGAAATTTTTTCCATGTCGGTTGTATATTGATACTAGACAAATTTAAGTGAAAGTGGAAATCCTGAACGTGCCAAAGCTGTCAGGACTACATCGGTAGCTTGAGTTTGTCATTGACAAGTAAAGCCTTGATACGCCTCCTTGTGAACGTGCCAAAGCTGTCATAACGAGAAATGGTCAGGACCAAAACCATGAGTCACTGGTGAGTGATTGACAATGAGTTGTCTACATAATGAATATACGTAGGCGAGATCGTGCCAAAGCTGTGAGTCAAAATATATTCATGGGATCCTACTCTCACTATGGAATTCGATTTAATTATTGAATTCCCGTTATCCGTTGGGAATTACGGTATTACGTAAAATAGTGGGAGACACTGCTGAGTTAAAAATACATAACTAAAGCAGTGCGTAATTTTATGGAAAATTATGCTTCGTTTTCCTTTTATTCTATATTGTTTATAGATTTATACTTCGAATCCACTACATAACATATTACTTGAATAGGTTTTCTGACTTTACTTATGGTTGCGTAATTCTAGAATAGGTTCTAGAAAGACAATAGACTTTGATATTGTTAGATTAGTTTAAAAGCATCAGGAACTGTTGTTCCGATTTCCTTGAAATCGAGATGGTTTGTGACTTAGTTTTCTAAGTCACGTTTAGGTAATCTAAATAGATATCTGGTTTAGGATATAATTATCGAGTAAGAATAGTTTCTTATGCAGTAAGAATTGACACGAATTAGTTCATGTCTCGAGATTCTTGAATGGCATTAGGAAAAACCCATTAGTATTTGTTTATCTTATAATGACGTTTCTTGGCTTTAGTGATTTTTTAGAAGTTACGTGTTTGACACAATTTGCTAATCAATCATTTACAATTGTTGTAAATAATTAAATGCAAATTATAAAGCTTAAGAAATGAGATACGTATAGTTGCGTATAGAGAATATCGATTCTCACAATACAACAACTGTAGGTATTGGATATCAGATCTCCTATCTAGTTATTTAAAATAATGTTTAATATTTTTTTTGATATTTGATATTAGAACTTGTGACTATTGGATACTTACTTGTTCTATATAAACAGTTGTTACATATTTTTATATGACTAGTTGTAGGCACTGCATTTTTGCATGTAAGTCCCGATGATGAGCCTCATATGGAGGAACTACTCTTTAAGTTTCAGAAGTCGCGGGAAACGGACGTCAGAAGGGAGAAGTTAGAAATCAATACCTTGTTGGATTCAATTCGTTTGCTTAACTTTGGGTTTGCTCGTTGGACCTCTGTTTTAAAATTTACCCTCGGCCCAAACCTACACCAAGCCCACACACCACCAAGCCACACACCTGTTGGATAATATGACCCATAGCGTCACTATTTGCACAGAACTTGTGTTGCTGTGACAAATTAACTATGTAACAAGGAAATTGCACTCTCGTCATTTGTGATTAGATCACCATAGATATATATAAATGAAGAGAGGTCCCTATGATTAGTTCCTGGATTGAGATGATATGAGACAGTATCAGTCCACGAAGGATTAATCATTAAATATCCCTAGCCGTAGTATTATCGAGACTGGACATCGATAATGCGGAATAGGCTAGTATTGCACTTGTGCGCGTTGTGAGGGCACAACGACATAGTTCCCATATATATAAGTATTGGATACTTATGCAAGTGCGATAGGAGGTCGTGTTTCACCCTGGTACGGGAAACAAGCTTCGCTCTGGATAGACCCCTCGGAATCCCATTGGTATTATGACTATGTGTCTATGGGAGGCCGAAATCAAGGTAGGTGTGTATAGTCTTAACCTGAGACTTACATCGCTAATGCTTACGACAATCGATATACTTTAGTTGAGGTCGTCTAGGACTGTAACCGGTTCTGTGTACGCCAATGCCGGGTATATTGAGAATCGTAATGTATTGGATGTGATGTCAAGACGGAAGTGTCACTCCAGTCATAATGGAGATGATGTCACGCAGGATACGGTATTAGTGCTCTTAAAGTGATGCGCATCCAATCGTGATATATGACCAGGTCATGATATCCGATTATAAGAGACTAGTTACCAGACATCCGATATGTGTTTCGGACGGGGCAGACACTTATCCAGCCCCAGCCCTAGCACGTGATTATCCGATACTGGGCCGATATGCACAATACATTAGTATACTACGCTTGATACAGATCTTAATATTCTTAAATGGATATGTCCGGAGAATTAGGTAGACTTGGTGCTTGCTAGGAGTCGACCTTGTCTCGTAAATCGGTAGAACGTAGTACTTGGTACGTACGTGATTCGGATACTCCCGACGACCGTATTTACTGCTGCAGATTATCCGGGGATCTCATGGGTCGCTTCCCGATAATCCACCGATGACGCACAACTCGCACTCTTGAATAATCTGGGATTATACAGAAGAGAGAGAAAATTAATCTAGGATTAATAACGGAGATATTTTATCTGGGATAAAATGTCGTCTAAAGAGAGAGAACGATTAATTCGGAATTAATCGATGTATTAATATATTCGATATATTAGACGAAATTAGATTTCGACGCGGAATTAAAATCAGATTTTAATTCGGGCAAACGAGTTAATTTAGAATTAATTCGTTAGCGACGTAAATAATAATTTCGCCAGGCGCAATTATTTATTTAAATTTCGATTGAATTAACGTTGCGACGTAAGCTCGGTATTTCGGAATATCGAACCCGAACGCGTGAGTGCACGTGGGCCCACTTTCATTTGGAAACGTGTGGGGGCCCACATGACACATGTCATTCTAATGCTTTGCATGTAGATGTGTACATTGCACTCAATGTCATTGCATGGAGTTTGAGTGTTTGACACTCTAAGCCATTGCATGTTATGTGTCATAATTTTATTATTAATTTAATGAAAATTATGGCATAAATATAAATTGATTTTTGGTAAATCATTTTAATTCAACACAAAACTTCATCTCTCTAAAATGCTCTCTTCTCTCACGCCCAAATGGGCACAATGCTCACTGGTTTTGAACCAGAAAAACGTGAGCAATAGGGAAGCTAAGAGTGGTTTCTCATGGTGAGAAATCAAGTGCTAGCACACTTACGAGTCTTGCGAAGGTGGTAGGGAGGTTCAACCATGAGGCGGGACTCATCCGATGGAGTTTGGAGCTTCGTTTTGAGACCCGAAACTGCCAAGACAGTGAGCATGGACTGCTGCAGTGGGCTTACAAAGGCAGTGCGTTTTTGGGCATGATTCATCTTCATATCGACATAACCGATCAATGTAAGTATTCCGCTATCTTCATTGGTGTATTCACGCATGTTTTCATGTCTTGTTTGATCTTGGGACCTTAGAAAAACTCAACAATGGTATCAGAGCTAATGTTGCAAGCATGAAATTTTAGGGCTTAAAATTTGGGTAAATGTTTGTTGAGCATGATTTGAATTAATTGGTTGTTTAAGTATGCTTATAACATGTTTAATTTCATTTTGGTTGGACCAATTTGTTGAAAAATGATTTAGAATTATTTTCCCCAAATTTTTGCATCTTGGCCGAATATGTGACTAATATTGGGTATTTTGATTTTGAGCATGATTTGGTTAAATTGATTAATTGAGCATGTTTAAATGATATTTTAATTGAAGATTGATTTGATCAATTTCAACAAAAAGATTGGATCAATTTTGCCCAAATTGGAAGTGTTGGCCGAATGTGAATGTGTTTGGAAATTTGGAATTTTTTCATTTTGATTCATTGGATGGGTTGTAATGTTGATGGATGATGTTAATTTGAAGTCAATTAGATTGAATTTTGAATTGAACATAAATCCCCAAAATTATCACCTTGGCCGAATGTGTATGTATTTGGGATTCTTGGAATTTTTTGATTTATGATTCATTTGATGAGTTGAAATCATTTAGGTTGATGTTAATTTGAATAGAATTGGATTGGATTTCGAATTGGACAAAACCCCAAAATCCTGTGTTGGCCGATGTGTATGCCCTTTATTGTTATTCTTATGTCTTGGTATTTTTTGATTTTTATGACATTGGATGTGTATGTAATCAATTGGATGGTGATTTAATGTCGATTGTAGGTTCGATTGGATTGAAACCGAAT
Organism: Zanthoxylum bungeanum; assembly: GCA_019454045.1. Lineage (NCBI taxonomy): Eukaryota > Viridiplantae > Streptophyta > Magnoliopsida > Sapindales > Rutaceae > Zanthoxylum > Zanthoxylum bungeanum. The sequence goes on along the minus strand of SKCR01001595.1, from coordinate 24,769 downwards.
CGGACACAAAATCCCTCCTTGGCCGAGAGCTTAGTAGCATGTAAATGGGTTTGATTTTTTCAATTTGTATGTTGGACATGTAATAATGAATTAAGCATGATTAATTGGACTAATATGGTGTTTTAGAAATATTGATTTAGTTGATTAATCATGTAATACACTTTAGTTTATTGAATATGAAATTGGATTTTGTCATATTTAATTAATTGGGCCTAATTTTGGAAATTGGACTTTAATATTGTAATTGGGCCTATTGGGCTTGATTTTATCAAGTTGGGTTTAGGCCAAGTGGATTGGATCCAATTGGGCCCAAAACCTTAACCATAAAGCCCAAATACAACTAATGAACCTTTAATGTTCAATTGGGCCTAATGGGCCAAGATTGATTTATGGGCTTATGGGGTAAATCCCGGATTGGACTTTGGTTATCGGTTTGACCCGAGTTGACCAAAAGTCCACGCCTTAAAAAATCAATCAAAAGCCCATTGGACTTTAATTGAATTGACGTTGGACGTTAATCGGTCTTTGAGACGCGTTACGATTAAATTTGGAATTTAAATCGAAAAAGGTTTATGAATAAAAGTGTAATATTTAATTTGGAATTGAATAATGAATTAGTATTAAATACATGTTAAATTAGATTTAATGATGTAGTTTAATTTAATTCATGAATTCGTACTTTAGTACTTACTTACTCGCAAAAACGAGTTTGACTCGAACAAAATCAAATCGTTGTTTGAACATTGGATGATCACTTAATTGTCAGATTAATTAATTTGATTAGATTGATTGATAGCATGCTTATGTGTGTGAATACGTGGTTGTGTTGAATGAATAATGTATATCGGATGGATATTAGTCGGGTGGGCAATTTTAGAAATTGTTGTAATAAATTCGATTTATTAAATTGGACCTGCGTGTCCAGCCTTATCACCTCTATTCTCTTTGTATTCTCTTCTCACCTATTCCCCTCTATGTATATGAGGTTTCTTTAGAAGTGTAGTGTAACGGGTAGAAGTAATACTAGTGCTAGCTTGAGTGAGAAGGGAGAGATTTGATCTAGGATCAATGTGTTAAGTATCCATCCGCATATCATTATTATTTATTTTCATACTCGCTTTATTATGTATTTAGAATGCATGTTTAAAGGTGTATGAAGATGAGACCTTAACAAAGATAATTAAATTGGTAGCCAATTTGCACGCGAAAAGCCCTCATAAAATATCATGCGTTTTTTCCTTCCATTGAGTGATTCTTACTCAAGATCCTAGATTGGCAGGGGTTGTTGGCCAAAGTCAAGCCCTTGTCCTTCGAAGATGTGTTTTAATCACGAGGCTTTGTTCCATATTGGTGTCTTGTCCAAGTTGTGGTTTGTTGGCCAAAGTCAAGACCACTTCTTGTCCAACGACATTGATTACGAAGCTTCCATGTCAATGGGTCCGCGCTTGACTGGGATCATTAGGTTTGTTGTGCCAAAGCCAAGGCCTAGTTGATTCAGAGGAAAAGGTTAGGGTATATATTGGATATATAGGCATATATAAGATATTGTTTAGGACTTGGATGTCCACCTACTGGATCTAGGAGTTGGATTAGATCCAATTGATCTTAGAGATCTACCTAGTTAATTATCATACAATTTGTTGGCCAAAGTCAAGATTGTGTGATATTAAACGGGATCCTAGCCCACTAGGAAACACGGTTTCCCGAGTACTCGACAGAGGGTTAGAGGCTCGACGAAAAATAGTGGGAGGCAAGTATTGAATTTGCAACATTCGTTCGAATACTCGCTAAACGCGCTCATCTATATTCTACTCGTCATATTAATCAAAGTATTAGTTGGACTAATATTTTATGTTTTTTTAAAATATATATAGTTGGACTATATACAAACAATATTAAAATTATAGTTGATTTTATATTGGATTATAGTAATCAATATAATTGAATTAAATGATAGTTGATTTTATAATTGGATTATAGTAATCAATATTAAAATTATAGTTGATTAAATAATTGGATTATTGTAATCATTATAATAAATAGTACCTTATTAAATTGATTAAATAGTTGGACTATTGAAATCAAGAAAGAATAAAAGTTGAATATTTAAAATATATAATCTTGGATTAAATGCTTTAAATGATTTAATTTTCATATTGGGAACAAATAATAGGTTAATTTATTTGATAAAATAACTTATTATGACTAAGCCCATTATTAAGCAAATAGTAGAGCATAAAGTCTTTGGAAGATTTATGTGATGATGACTTTAGTGCTTAATTAATATACTTATAATAAATCTATCTATAGATTTAAAAGTATTAAAATTGCAATTGATAATTCTTGGAGAATTAATTGACTATTCTAGTGGAGAAAAGTCAAAGTTTGCAATTGGGCATGTAGCACTAGGTGCACATCATTTCGATATTCTAAAACCCAAGGCTTGGCCAAAGGTTTGTGAAATATTGAAAAGATAATTGACATATCCCAAAGTGACTACCATTTGGATATGGAAGACACGAAGGAATTAAAGATAGGGCGAGGCTCTAACTTTAAAATATTTGTCAAAGTTATGTTTACTACTAGTATTGAAATTGGATTTTAATACTTAGTGTGGTACATAATATATATAGTATTGACGTTCAGAATCCGCTGTGAGCTGGATACTGGCTTCAAGCCGAGATTACTCTGCGAATTGGAAACGGGACGAAAGTCGTTGTTTCGACCGTAGATACCTAAGTTTAGGAACTACCCTTTGGGTATGTACTTAAATTAGGAAATGTTATAATGTAACTAGTTTGACTAGAGACATTATCTCTATATCAGTGTTTAATCCGATGCGGATAAAACCTTTATATTCTAGAACACTAAAGTGTTTCATTATATAAAGATGATACTGAGATAAATACATTAGATGTAAATAACATAATTTATATTTTGAATATAAATAAAATCTCAAACATATAAATGACAAATAAATAGCTCAAATTGATTTGATCAATAGAGACTTATTTGTGGCATTGTTGTCTAGGACACAATTAAACAAGACTCGTATATCCACACTTTTGAAGAGTGGGTACTAGGACTGATTTGACTATTCAAATAAGGTCTACGAATCTAGTTTATTTAGGTTAAAACCTAAAATACTATTTACTTGGTAATAGTAAAAGGGCCACCGATCTGTTAGCCCTATTCATGGTGAAGTAAGTGGGCCCATATCTAGCTAGGCTAGATGTGAACATGAATATTTCGTGACCTTAACGGATGTGCATCACGTTATGGTTATGTGTTTCTTTTGAAGAACACAAATACGAAACTTTTGAAGTTTCGACACGAAGAAAACAAACAGATCGGCTATAGTGTTATGCCGCCACGGTAAGACCGAAATGGAAAATACTTAAGCAGTAAGTTTCATATATAATGAAAGAGTACGGTGTTCTTTCATGTGAGGACTCCTCCGAGACACGTCAGTTAGACGGTGTGTCTGAACTAAAACCGAATTTTGTTGGACATGATAAGGTTTATCACGAGTCGCTCTGAGCTACTATTTCCTTCAACAGGATATGTATTAACAGTGCAAAACTTATTTAGAATAAGGTTCCATATAAATCTGTTTGACAGATATCATATAGGATATGAACAGGAAAGAAACGGGGTTTCTCATTCCTGATAATTTGGGTATGCCAGGCATAACGTTTGGATGATACCAAACTAAGACCCAAATTGGATTAGTGCCAATATAGGTTATCCTAAGGGAAACCATAAGTATAGTACTTATAAATCCCACATGAGAACAATGTGATTGTTGCTCACCATGCGGTTTTCCTGAGAGGAATACCGATATGCAGTGGTCAGTGGGAGGATAGTGATACTCGATGAAAATCGGAGTAATACTATTCATAGCACGAAGTCCTTAATGGAACACACAATTCATCTATGATGAATCTGTACCATTAATCTTCAAATACACAAGAATCGGGTAGATCGGATAGAGTCAGAAAACAACCTAGGGTATGGGTTTCTGATCTAACCTCATTAAGATGTCAATCTTATGAAGGTATATCCACCGACTACGTTTTGAGGAAGTGATACAAGGTATCGACTCCCTGTTATGGCAAAGTGCCATGAATCCGAAATGGATTCCATGTATAACAACTATTTTGGATACTAGTTGTTGTACCACAAAGCATTGTGCCTATTGGTACATTATACGTCTTCAAGGAAGACATACATGGATGGCAACATACCAACGTACAAAGCTAGGCTTTTGACGGAAAGGTATCGTTATCAACATTGTGTTAATAACGGTTCAACCTTTTACCTGTTGCCATGGTAAATCCATTTTGAAGATGCTTGTTGATAACTGTATATTTCATTTATGAAATATGTCAGTTACAAATCAAAATCGCTTTCCTGAAAAGGAAACCTTTTGGAGGATGTTTACAACATCCTGACGATTTTGTATAACCGACAAACCAGGTTTGCGGGTTATTCGATCCATGTTTGGATTTTGCAAGCATAAGGTTCTTGGAACTGTCGTTTTGAAATAATCATAATGGTTTATGATTTGACTCAAAACGAAATAATTCTTGTGTATATAAGGAGGTTAGTGGGAGCGCACTGACAGTTAAATTCCCATAAAGCAATTGGTGAAAGCTTGGCTTTCATAGATATTCTTTCAATAGAAATTCTCCGTAGAATTCTGGGAGTAAACAACCTTTATTCAAGGAATAAAAATCTACTGGGATAGATTTGGAGTTGTTAAACTCTCTGGGAAATTGTACATTTAAAATGTACTTGTATTGGTGTCTCATACGCTTCGAGCATATGGAGTCACAATCGGGTCAATCCAAGTGATAGTCACTGGATTGAAGTTAAGAACATCTGTTAGTATCTCTGAGAACTAAAGATGCTATCTTTTACTATGGAGAAGGAGAACTTGAAGTGACTGGGATCACTGCAGCAAGTTTCCAAACGATTAAATACACGCGTACTATAAAGTTTGAATACCGGGACAGTGAGCTGGAAATCTTCCGAGCAAGATAACTGTTGCCGAATAAACAACAAATGCGGATTATTGCTGCAGCTGAGGCAGCAATAGAAGCCATTTGGATCAAAATAAATCTAATTAGATTAGATATAGTTCTGTTAGCAGCTGAGCTAGGCGTCAGCACAAGCTAAGGAATTAAAGGTCTCATCGACGATCCAGATATATACTTCTATATCATCTGATTCGTTCGGATCATACATCGTGGCGATGTGATGATCGTATAAAATCGCGTCAGACGATAATCAACAAATCCGCTGACGAAAACCTTTCCTCAGCAATTTGAGCGAACCTTACATAGTTCGGGTGTAGGACACTCGAGTGACTGGCTATGTGCCAAGTGGGAGATTGTTGGATAATATGACCCATAGCGTCACTATTTGCACAGATCATTGTGTTGTTGTGAGCAAATTAACTATGTAACAAGGAAATTGCACTCTCATCATTTGTGATTAGATCACCATAGATATATAAAATGAAGAGAGGTCCCTATGATTAGTTCCTGGATTGAGATGATATGAGACAGTATCAGTCCACGAAGGATTAATCATTAAATATCCCTAGCCGTAGTATTATCGAGACTGGACATCGATAATGCGGAATAGGCTAGTATTGCACTTGTGCGCGTTGTGAGGGCACAACGACATAGTTCTCATATATATAAGTATTGGATACTTATGCAAGTGCGATAGGAGGTCGTGTTTCACCGATGGTACGGGAAACAGCTTCGCTCTGGATAGACCCCTCGGAATCCCATTGGTATTATGACTATGTGTCTATGGGAGGCCGAAATCAAGGTAGGTGTGTATAGTCTTAACCTGAGACTTACATCGCTAATGCTTACGACAATCGATATACTTTAGTTGAGGTCGTTAGGACTGTAACCGGTTCTGTGTACGCCAATGCCGGGTATATTGAGAATCGTAGTGTATTGGATGTGATGTCAAGACGGAAGTGTCACTCCAGTCATAATGGAGATGATGTCACGCAGGATACGGTATTAGTGCTCTTAAGTGATGCGCATCCAATCGTGATATTATGACCAGGTCATGAATATCCGATTATAGAGACTAGTTACCAGACATCCGATATGTGTTTCGGACGGGGCAGACACTTATCCAGCCCCAGCCCTAGCACGTGATTATCCGATACTGGGCCGATATGCACAATACATAGTATACTACGCTTGATACAGATCTTAATATTCTTTAAATGGATATGTCCGGAGAATTAGGTAGACTTGGTGCTTTGCTAGGAGTCGACCTTGTCTCGTAAATCGGTAGAACGTAGTACTTGGTACGTACGTGATTCGGATACTCCGACGACCGTATTTACTGCCAGATTATCCGGGGATCTCATGGGTCGCTTCCCGATAATCCACCGATGACGCACAACTCGCACTCTTGAATAATCTGGGATTATACAGAAGAGAGAGAAAATTAATCTAGGATTAATAACGGAGATATTTTATCTGGGATAAAATGTCGTCTAAAGAGAGAGAACGATTAATTCGGAATTAATCGAGTAATTAATATATTCGATATATTAGACGAAATTAGATTTCGACGCGGAATTAAAATTAGATTTTAATTCGGGCAAACGAGTTAATTTAGAATTAATTCGTTAGCGACGTAAATAATAATTTCGCAGGCGCAATTATTTATTTAAATTCGATTGAATTAACGTCGCGACGTAAGCTCGGTATTTCGGAAATATCGAACCCGAACGCGTGAGTGCACGTGGGCCCACTTTCATTTGGAAACGTGTGGGGCCCACATGACACATGTCATTCTAATGCTTTGCATGTAGATTGTGTACATTGCACTCAATGTCATTGCATGGAGTTTGAGTGTTTGACACTCTAAGCCATTGCATGTTATGTGTCATAATTTATTATTAATTTAATGAAAATTATGGCATAAATATAAATTGATTTTTGTAAATCATTTTAATTTTCACACAAAACTTCATCTCTCTAAAATGCTCTCTTCTCTCACGCCCAATGGGCACAATGCTCACTGGTTTTGAACCAGAAAAACGTGAGCAATAGGGAAGCTAAGAGTGGTTTCTCATGGTGAAAATCAAGTGCTAGCACACTTACGAGTCTTGCGAAGGTGGTAGGGAGGTTCAACCATGAGGCGGGACTCATCCGATGGAGTTTGGAGCTTCGTTTTGAGACCCGAAACTGCCAAGACAGTGAGCATGGACTGCTGCAGTGGGCTTACAAAGGCAGTGCGTTTTTTGGGCATGATTTCTTCATATCGACATAACCGATCAATGTAAGTATTCCGCTATCTTCATTGGTGTATTCACGCATGTTTTCATGTCTTGTTTGATCTTGGGACCTTAGAAAAACTCAACAACACCAGCCCACAAAAGAACCCAAACAATACGCCCAAAAGGACCAACCACACGCCCATATCCTCCCAAATAACAAGTCAACCATAAACTCATGTAAATCTAATCAAATCACATTCCCGAATTAAAGAATCAATTAAATCACATTCCCAATTAAAAGATTCAAATCAATCTCATCAATCACCTTCTGATTAAATTAAATCACATGCCTAAACTAAATCAAACCAAATCAAATCAAATCAAATTACTTCCTAATTGAAGAGATCTTTTCCTCATGACACACAAATTAAATATTCCTCTCATAATTACATACAAATCTCCATTTTCCTACCCGTATAAGGTAAACCTCACCTTCTCCTATAAAAGGACACCTAAACCAACCTTTCACCCTCCTAGAGCATTCATGCCCAACAAATAAAAATCCCTCTCCATTGACGCCCAAAGCATAGCAAGAAACCCTCATTGCCGTGAACCAACCAGCAAATGAATCTCTCTCCATTGACGTACAAAACAGCCCCCATCTAGCAGCCCTAACTCACTTCAAATAGCCCACATCCAGCAGCCCCAAAACCGCCCAAACACAGTCCCTGAACAGCCCCTAAATTCATGCCAAAACAGCCCCCAAATCAGCCTCTATTCACCACCCAAATAGCCCCAAAATAGCCCTTATTCACCGCAAAACAGTCCCCAAACTGCACCCTTAAACCATAAAAAACTGCACTCCAAAACACCTCTTAAATCACAAAAACATGTACTCTAAAATACCATTTCATCACCCAAAAAAATTTACTTCAAAACAGCAGCAAAAACAGCGCAGTAAAAACAGCAGCAAAAATAGCAGAAACAACAGCCCAAAATAACGAGGCAACGAAGGAAAACAATGAACAAGCGAATCAAAAAAATTTGCAGACCATCAACCCTTCCGACAACCGCGAAACGTACTTCCAAAAGACGACTTAAGAGGTTAGATCTGAGGGCACCCTTTTATCTATTCCCGCTCTTTTTTTATAATTTATTAGTAATTATTTGCATGCGAATTGTTGATTTATGTATGTTGTGGCCATGGGATGAGTGATTTTGTGCTATCTCTCGTAGTATATCAGATGGAAACCCGGACGTAAATTCCGTAGCCGAATCCGAATGGACAGTAGTACGGTCTGAACTCGGGATAAAATTCCACGTACCACTTGAGAAACGCACATATTTCGTTTTATCCAATCTTGAGTTTATTCGTTGTTTATTAGAAATAGTATGTTACTTTATGCATGATTAGGTTGTTTAGCATATTATTTTTATGCATGATTTAGTTGTTTAGCATATAATTTTCAAGCATGATTTAGTTATTTTCTTCGCATTAGGAACTTAATTATGTCTCTTCTACGTTTATGTTTAGATTATTATTTATTTATGTCGCCATGTTTATCGATTTAATGCGTTCATGAGATTATGTGCTTGCCGTTATTTTGACTTACTTTCATGCATGCAAACTTAGATATAGGTTTGATGCAAACTTAGATATAGGTTTGATGCAAACTTAGATATAGGTTGTATGCGAACTTAGATATAGGTTATTCTTGCGTAGACTCGGTTATATTATTACATAAATCCGTTCATTACAAGTGGCATGAGTAAGGGACCATTCTGAACCCAACAGTTTGAGGTCTTCCCTTGCGAGGGGTGAGTGCGGCCTTAAATTATTTTCCCAGTTCACACTGGGTGGCGACTCCATTATTCTCTAGTTTAGTCCTCTGTGGGCTACTCCGTACTCCCAACTAGGCTGCGAGCCTAGAACAGCATCACCGATAACTGTATTGCTACAAGGTAATGCCGTTTGGACTTAAGAAAGCAGGAGCAACTTACCAACGGATGGCCACTACATTATTCCATGACTTGATGCATAAGGAGATTGAAGTATATGTGGACGATATGATGGTGAAATCAGAGACAAGAAGCGGACATATAGAAGCACTGGAGAAGTTCCTTGAACGAGTCGATAAATACAACTTGCGACTAAATCCCAAGAAGTGTGTGTTCGGGGTGACGTCAAGCAAGTTACTAGGACACACGGTCGGAATGGGAGGAATAGAAGTAGACCCTGAGAAAATCAAGGTGATTACCGAGATGCCGGTGTCGAAGACAGAGAAAGAAGTGAGAGCATTCCTTGGGAAAATTAAGTACATCAGTCGGTTCATTGCCAAGTTGACGTCGGTATGCGAGCCTATCTTCAAATTGCTGAGGAAAGACCAGCCAATGAAATGGAATGAGCCATGCCAAGAAGCTTTCGACAAGATCAAGGAATATTTGGTGAAACCTCCTGTCTTGAAACCTCCAAGACTGGGCAAACCCTTAGTACTGTATTTGGCCATAGAACCCGAAACGCTGGGAGCGATGATGGTACAAGTAGATGAGACAGGGGTAGAGCATGCAGTCTACTATCTCAGTAAAAATATGCTTCCATATGAGGCCCGCTATCAGAAGTAGAGAAGATCTGTTTGGCAGTGGTGTGGGCATCCAGAAAGCTGCGTCATTACTTCCAGTCGTACAATATCCAAGTGGTAGCGAAGGAGAACCTCTTGAAGTATCTGCATTCAGTGCCTTCGCTAATAGAGAAGTTAGGTAGATGGTTGGTATTGCTGACAGAGTTTGATATTGAGTACCTCACTTCTAAAGTAATCAAAGGTTGAGCCGTAGCAGAGTTCCTGGCATTACAACCGATAGAAGGAGATCAATACAAGTTTGAATTCTCAGACGAGGAGATCTAGGCAATAACAGTCCAAGGATGGAAGATGTACTTCGACGGAGTAGTGAACTGCAAAGAAGCCGGAATTGGAATTGTAATAGTAACCTCCGAGGGAGAAACCTTGCCCATGGCCAAGAGGTTGACGTTTGGACCAACAACATGGCTGAGTATGAAGCATGTGCCTTCGGATTGACAGCATTGATAACATTGAAGGCTAAGAACGTGGAAATCTACGGAGACTCGATGTTGGTAGTCCGACAGATGCAAGGAGAATGGGAATTGAAGGAAGAACGGTTGAAACCTTACTTGTTCCACCTCAGGAGTCTGGCACAAGCCCTCCCCAATTGTAAATTCCAGTACTTGCTGCGAGAAGAGAACCAGATGGCAGACGCGTTAGCCACACTAGTCGTAACTTGGGAAAATTTAGAAATTGGTAATGAGACCTCTAGTGTTGACAATGGCAAGCAGACCTATCTATGAGATAGAAAAAGTCTTGGAAGTAGAGATCAACGATGGGAAACCTTAGTACTACGACATTCAGAGATACTTGGAACATTGGGAGTTCCCAGAAGAAGCAAGTAAGAAAGACAGGATACCATTCAAAGTTAGCTTCTCAGTTTGTGAGTTTGAAGTGAGAACTTTACAAGAGACAAGCGAATGACATCCACTGAAGTGCTTAAGAAAGGAAGAGGCTCAGAAGGCAATGGAAAAGTACACACGCCGGAGTATGTGGACCGCTATGAATAGATTGAATCTGTCTCGCAAGATAGTAAGACAAGGTTTTTACTGGTCGACCATGGAAGCTGACTGCGCGAAGCTGGTAAAGCATTGTCACGATTGTCAAGCGCACGGTAACTTGAACCATTTTCCGCACACAGAGTTGCATGGGCTATCAGAGTCGTGGCCTTTTTCAGCATGTGGAATTGACATGATCGGGGAAATTTGACCACACGCATCGAATGGACATCGCTTCATAGTAGTGGCAGTAGACTACTTTTCAAAATGGGTGGAAGCCGAGTCGTTTTCGCAACGTTATAGTAAAGAAGATGGCGAAGTTCATAGCCCGGAACCTCATATGTCGATATGGAATGCCGCATCACGTAGTAACAGACAATGGAGTCCAGTTTCAAGGAGAAACAAAGGGAATGCTACAGAAGTACGGGATAGGACATCACAAGTCGTCACCTTACAGACCGTAAGCAAATGGGGCAGTCGAGGTAGCCAATAAGACAATAAAGAAGATGTTAACCAAAATGACGGAGAACTACAAAGATTGGGCCGATAAGCTGCCGTACGCCCTGTGGGGGTACAGAACCTCTGTGAGAACAGCAACGGGAGCCACGCCTTACTCTTTGGTCTACGGAATGGAAGCAGTACTGCCAGTGGAAGTTGAGATACAGTCTATGTGGGTATTATCAGAAGCAGGGTTACCTGAGCAAGAATGGGCCTCGCAGAGATTTGAACAGTTAGCGTTACTGGATGAAAAAAGAACGAAGTCTTTATGTCATATGCAATTATACCAGAAGAGGTTGGCTCGAGCATTCAACAAGAAGATGTGTCCTACCAAGATCAGAAAGGGTGATCTGGTACTTAAGCAGTCAAAGCCGTCGACGATAGACCCGAGAGGAAAGTTCAGACCTAACTGGGAAGGACCCTGCATAGTCCAGAAAGTAATGGGAAATGGGGCAGTGAAACTGTCAGATTCGGAAGGGAATGAGTTCACTGAACCGATCAATATGGACAGATTGAAGTAATATTTTGCCTGAGGAAGAGAAGACCGAGCAATCACCAAGGGAATTGGCGGAAGACCTAACCCAACGGAATAGGAAATTCATTCATGCATGCATACACGTAACATACATGCATTCTTTTTATGTTTGTTATGTTTTGTATTTACAGGTTTCAAAAAGAAGAAAAGAAGAAAGCGGCAAATGAAAGCCAATCAGAAGCAGCAACATATGAGTATTAGTTTCGGGAAAGAATCCCAGGGTTGAGGCCCACGTCAATATCAGTTTCAGGAATGGATCTCAGGGTTGAGGCCCATATCAGTATCAGTTTCGGGAAAGAATCCCGGGGTTGAGGCCCACATCAGTATCAGCTTCGGAAGGAATCCCAGAGGGTGAAGCCACATTACACACAAGCGGTTGAAAGGAAGAATTCCAGTGGAGTGAGTGAAAAAAAAAAGAAAAAAAAAGAAATCCTTGATGGATAGGCATATGTTCGGTGATGACATTGTTTGTTGTAGGGTGAAACTTTGGAAATGATAAGTGCGAGATGTACTCTCACCCGGTATTCTGAGTGGTTGATCTCGGCTAGGCTCGCGAGCACTTGATTACGGGATCTTAGTAGTAGAACCCTGAGTAGTCGGCGAGATTATTAGTTGAAGAGATGGTGGATCAGTGAATGACCGTTTGCCCAGATGTCCATCATGGTTTACTTATGTTACGATATGTGATATGGTTGGAAATAAAGAAAAGGTCTCTGAAAAGAAAAGGAAAAAATAGACCACATATAACCGATAAGCGTGAAGCTACCCATGGGTGAGTATTAGAACCACCATGAGGAGAAATGCTACCATAAAGGGTAGGTGTGTCGAAAAAAAAGAAAGAAAGAAAAGAGAAAAAAAAAGGTTCAAAATGAAAAGAAAGAATAGAAAGAGACGAATGAAAAGAAGAAGAAGAAGACCATATCATGTTAAGTACGAGGAAGTAATCATAGAGTATGATAAAGACATCTAGGTTGGTTAGACCCACTGATCTAATCACAGAGTATGACCATCATCTCTATATGACTAGAGTGACACTTTCATCTTGACATCACACCCAACACACTACGATTCTCAATATACCCAGCATTGGCGTACACAGAACCTGTTAAAGCCCTGGACGACCGCAACCAAAGTATATTGATTGTCGCAAGTATTAGAGGTGCAAGTCTCAGGTTAAGACCAAATACACCTACCCTGATTTCGGACTTCCATAGACACATAGTCATACTACCAATGGAATTCCGAGGGGGTCTATCCAGAGCGAAGCTGTTTCCCGTACCATCGGTAAAACACAACCTCCTATTACACTTGCATGAGTATCTTATACCCAAATATATGAGAACTATGTCGTTGTACTCTCACAACGCGCACAAGTGTAATACTAGTCTTTTACGTATTTATCGATGTCCAATCTCGATAATACTCTGACTAAGGATATTTTATGATTTATCCTACTTGGACTAATACTGTCTCATATCATTCTCCGTCCAGGAACAAATCACAAGGACCTCTCATCATTTATATATCTAGGTGATCTAATCACAAATGATAAGAGTGCAATCTCATTTGTCACATAGTTAATTTGTACAACAACACAATTATCTGTACAAATAGTGACGCTATGGGTCATAATTGTCCAACAATCTCCCACTTGGCCTATAGCTAGTCACTCGAGTGTTTACCACCCGAACTATGTACGGTTGGCTCAAACTGCTGAGAAATGCTATCATCAGCAGATTTGCATGACTGTAATCTTATGCAATTTATTCGATCATCACATCGTCACGATGTATGATCCGAACAAATCAGATGAATATCGAAGTATATATCTGAATCGTTGATGAGACCATTAATTCTTTAGCCTGTGCTCAAGCCTAGCTCAGCTGCTAACAGAATTATATCTAATCTAATTAGATTTGTTATCGACCCAAATGGCTTCTATTGCCGCCTTAGTTGCAGCAATAACCCGCATTTTTTGTTTATTCGGCAACAGTATCTTACTTGGAAGATTTCCAGCTCACTGTTCCGTTATTCAAATTGTATAGTACCGTTTACGACTTATAGTCATTTTATCTGTTTTGAAACTTGTAGTAGTGATCCCAGTCACTTCAAGTTCTCCTTCTCCACAGATTAAGACATCATCTTTAGTTCTCTAAGATACTAACGGATGTTCTTAACATCAATCCAGTGACTATCACTTGGATTGGCCTGTTTGTGAATCCATATGCTCAAAGCGTATGAGACACTAGGTCGCATATATTTTTAAATGTACGAGTTTCTCAGAGATTTTTCTCGAAAGCCAAGCTTTCACCGATAGTTATTTTATGGGAATATCATTTCCAAGAAATGATGTATTATCATTATTTTATAGGACAGTCACTGTCAGTGCGCTCCCACTAACCTCCTTTTATATACACAATAATCATTTTCGTTTTGAATTACATACTCCATTATGATTACATCAAAACGATAATTCCAAGAACCTATGCCTGCTTCAATCCAAACATGGATCGAATAACCTGCAAACCTTGTTTGCTAGTTTTGGTACGACAAAACCGTCAGGATGTTGTAAACATCCTCCTAAAGGTTTCCTTTTCAGGAAAGCGATTTTCCCGTATAGCTGACATATTTCATAAATGAAACATGTAGCATTAGCAAGCATTATCCAAAAGGATTTACCGTGGCAACAGGTAAAAGGTTGAATCGTAATCAACAAAATGTTGATAACGATATATTTCCGCTAAAAGCCTAGCTTTATACGTTGGTATGTTGCCATCCATATATGTCTTCCTTGAAGACTTATAAAGTACCAATAGGCACAATGCTTTGTGGTACATCAACTAGTATCCAAACTTGTTGATATACATGGAATCCATTTTGGATACATGGCGCTTTTCCATAATAAGGGAGTCGATATCTTGTATCACTTCCTCCTACGTAGTCAGTTGGTATACCTCAACAAGATAGACATTTTTATGAGGTGAGATCAGAAACCAATACCCCAGGTTGTTTTCTGACTCTCTCCGACATACGCGGTTCTTGTGTATTCGAAGATTAATGGTGTAGTTTCATCCTTGATGAACTATTTATGTTCCATTAAGGACTCGGTGCCTTGAACGGTATTACTCTGATTTTCATCGAGTTTTACTATCCTCCCACTTACCACTGCATATCGGTATTCCTCTCAAGAAAACCGCATGGTGAGCAACAATTACATTGTTCTCAGGTGAGATGTATAAGTACAATACTTATGGTATCCCTAGGATAACCTACAATTGGCACTTATCCAATTTGGGTTTTAGTTTGGTATCATCCAAACGTATGCCTAGGATACCCAAATTTTCAGGAACGTGAAACCTGGTTTCTTTCCTGTTCATATCTAATATGAAATTTGTCAAACAGATTTTAATGGAACCTTATTCAAAATAAGTTCTGCATTGTTTATGTTTATCCGTTGAAGGAAATGGTAGCTCAGAGCGACTCTTGATTAACCTTATCATGTCCAACAAAATTCGGTTACTCTATTTGGACACACCGTCAAATTGACGTGTTCCGGGAGGAGTCCTCATTTGAAAGAATACTATACTCTTTCAAGTATATTAGAAACTTATTGCTTAAGTATTTTCCATTACGGTATTACCGTGATGGTATAATACTATAGCCGATCTGTTTGTCTATTTCGTGTCGAAACTTAAAAGTTTCCGATTTGTGTTTCAAAAGAGACACATAACATTAACGCGATGCCACATCCGTAAAGGTCACGAAATATTCATATCCATCTCTAGCCTAGCTAGACATGGGCCCATTTGCTTCACTATGAACTATGGCTTACAGATCGGTGGCTTTTACACTTTTACCAAGTAAATAGTGTTTTAGGCACTTTGCCCAATAAACTAGATTCGTTGACTTTATTTGATTAGAATCAAATCAGTCCGAGTACCCACTCTTCAAAAGTGTGAATATACGATTCTTGTTTAATTGTGTCACAGACAACAATGCCACAATTCAGTTTCATCTGATCAAATCAGTTTGAGCTGTTTGTTTGTCATGTTATATATTTGAGATTTATTTATATTCAAAATATAAATTCTGTTATTCAGATCTAATGTGTTTATCTCAATATCATCTTTATATAATGAAACACTTTAGTGTTCTAGAATATAAAGGTTCACCCGCAGCGGGTCAAACACTGATATAGAGATAATGTATCTAGTCAAACTAGTTACATTATAACAGTTCCCTACTTTAAGTACACACCCGAGGGTAGTACCTAAAGTTAGGTATCTACGGTTAAAACAGCGACTTTCGTCCCGTTTACAATTCACAGATAAATCTCTATTGAAGTCAGTATCCAGTTCAAAACAGATTCTGAACATCAATACATATATGTACCACACTAAGTATTTAAAATCTAATTTTAATACTAGCAGTGAACATATTTATGACAATCATATTTGAAGTCAGAGCCTTGCTCGTTCTTCAATTCTTTCATGTCTGCTTTGTCCAAACGGCAGTCACGCTTCCGTGATCCCATTTTCCACATTTAGGCATACATTTTGGGATATGTCATTTATCTTCCTAGAAGATTATAATGATTTTGCCTTTGTCCTTTTCATATTCCAGAAGCCTTTGGCTAAGCCTTGGCCTTCCAGAATATCGAAGTAAAGTGCGCCTTGCACTACTTGCCTAATTGCAAAGTTTGACTTTGTCTCCTTGAGAATAGTCATTAATTCTCCAAGAATTATTTATTGCAATTTTAGTACTTCTAAAATATAAGGATAGATTCTTTGAAGATCCTTCAATTTCATTATCATACTTTAAGGATCTAATCCTTAGTTCTGATTCGGAAATTAAGGAGTCTACTGCGACAAGCTTAATGGATTAAGCACTAAAGTTATCATTACATAAATCTTACAAAGATTATGTTCGACTATTTGCTTAACTCCGGGCTTTGGCTTAATATGTTATTTTATCAAATGAAATAACTTATTATTTTCCAGGACCATCCTGAAATTATTCCCAATTTGAAAATTAAACCATTTAAACACATTTTCCCTAGGATTATGTTTTAAATGTCAATCTTTCAATTTATATCTTGATTCTAATTGTCCAACTATTTAATCAACGATTTCAAGTACTATTTAATAGATTAAAATCAATTATATTGATTACTATAATCCAGTTATAAAATCAACTATAAATGAATAGTTTGAATTATAGTCCAACTATTTATTAAAACAACAATTTAAACATTAGTCCAACTAACATTTAATATATATGACATATGATATTTGAATGAGCGCGTATGGCAAGTAATTAAAGGAATATTGCAAATTTAATTCTTGCCTCCCACTATTTTTCGGCGAGCCTCTAACCCTCTGTCGAGTACTCGGGAAACCGTGTTTCCTAGTGGGCTAAGATCCCGTTAAATATCACACAATCTTGACTTTGGCCAACAAATTGTATGATAATTAACTAGGTAGATCTCTAAGATCAATTGGATCCAATCCAATTCCTAGATCCGGTAGGGGGACATCCAAGTCCGAAACATATATCATATATATGCCAAAACATCCAATGTATTACCTAACCTATTTCCTCTGAATCAACTAAGCCTTGGCTTTGGCACAACAAACTTAGTGATCCCAGTCAAGTGCGACCCATTGACCATGGAAAGCTTCGTAATCAATGTCGATGGACAAGAAGTGGTCTTGACTTTGGCCAACAAACCACAACTTGGACAAGACACTGATATGGAACAAAGCTCTCGTGATTCAAACACATCCTCGACAGACAAAGGCCTTGACTTTGGCCAACAAGCCAATGCCAGTCTCGGATCTTGAGTGAGAATCACTCAATGGAAGGAAAAACGCTTAATGTTTTGTGAGGGTTTTTCGAGTACAAATTGGCAACCAATTTATTATCTTTGTTTATGTCTCATCATCATACACCCTTAAACATGCATTCTAACCCATAATAAAGCGCATATGAATAAATAATAATGATATGCGGATGAATACTTTACACAATGATCCTAAATCAAATCTATCTCTTTCTCTCTCCCGCTAGCACATGTATTTACTTCTACCCATTACACTACAATTCTAAAGAAACCTCATTTACATTGAGGGGAATAGGTGAGAATAGAATACAAAGAAATGAGAGGTAATAAGGCTGGACACGCAGGTCTAATTAATAAATCAAATTTATTACAACAATTTCTAAAATTGTCCCACCTAACTAATATCCCTCTGATATACATTATTCATGCATCGCAACCATGTATTCACACAAACATGTTATCAATCAATCTAATCCAATTAATTAATTGGATAATTAGTGATCATCTAATGTTCAAACAACGATTTGATTTTGATCGAGTCAAACTCGTTTTGCGAATAAGTACTCAAAGTACGAATTCTCGAATTAAATTAAACTACATCATTAAATCCAATTTAATATGCATTTAATTCTAATTCACATATTTAATTCCAAATTAATCATTACACTTTAATTAATGAACTTTTACGACTTAAATTCCAAATTTAATCGCAACGGGTCTCAAAACCCGATTTAACGTCCAACGTCAATTTAATTAAAGTCCAATGGGCTTTTAATTAATTTCTTAAGGCGTGGACTTTTGGTCAACTCGGGTCAAACCGAATAACCAAAATCCAATCCGGGAATTACCCCATAAGCCCAGAAATCAAATTTGGCCCATTAGGCCAATTATTTCATTTTGTATTGGGCCAATGGTGGTTATTGGGCTATTTGGATAGCTGGGTTTTCTCTATGAAAATAAGTTCTTGCATGAGTTGTTGGGGCTCTATTTGCCTCCCAATCGAGTCTCTGTAATGTCAATGTGGGATTCTGGGAAGCTGTTTGTGCCTTCGGGCTTGTCTCCATTCGTCGGGCCTCCAAGTAAAATTGGGGCTTGGCTTTAGGCTTTAAATGGGCCTGTCACATGCATGCAATGACCATGCATTTCAACTCACTCTCCAAGTGAATTTGCTTGCTTTTTGTTTGCTAATTCATTTTCCTGTTGTGATCTCCCCTGGAGGTGCCTCTGCTGGTGTTTATCTGTAGTGTTTTTCGAACATTTTTCAATAAAGATGTGGGCCAAAGCCACCAAATTCAATTTCCTGGTAACCATTTTAGGCTTCTCATGTACAGTAACATTGAAAGTAGATACAAATGAAGCTGGCTTTTAATTCAAACCTACCATGTACTGCTAGTGTAAGATCTTTCAAAACTTCATAACAGATTTAGTAGAATGTAACACTAAACCAGATCACAATAAGCTCATCACAATCACAAAGCCAATAATTAACATTCAAAAATTTCGTACACAACTTTGAACTTCCTTTATATATATATTATCAAAATGAATATACTCTATGTCATCAACTAATTAAATTTTTCTATACAGTATAACTAAGGGAAAATTACAAACCCAAAAAATTTAAAAAAACCAAAACTCCATAATGGTAATATGATCATCTCATCTCATCTCAATAGACTTTCATATACAATTACACAAAAAAAAAAAAAAAAAAAAAAAAAAAAAAAAAAAAAAAAAGGCAGCTTACCAACCCCAATAATCCCCTTATACAAATAAAAAGTATGACTCAATTTTTTGTAGAATCTACAGCTGAATTGTGCCTCTTTGATGGACCAGAAGGCGGTATCGGGGTCCCTTTGGGGAAGAAGTGGAAAGTCTGGCCTTTGTACTTAAAACCAGTCTTGTGAAGCTTCATGTTCTCTGAATCCATTGTTGCACCAGGCCGAGCCGCGGAGCAACAACCAATAATGACAAGAACAATGAGAAAGACAAGATATAACTGTTTGCATGAGATATGCAAACACTTAGAAGTAGTAGAAGAAGAAGCCATTGAATAATTTTGGCTAGGTAGCTAGGGTTTTATGAGCATATGATAGTGTATATAATTTTTCTTTTGACTGAAGCCAAGGGTTGCATTTATTTATATATGAGTATATATCTATATAGTGTCATGTTTTAATGAGATAACACTTAATTTATTAAATTAAGGACCACACTAAAAGATGAAGAGAACACATTTCAATACATTATTATTTGTATTTTAGCGTATTGAATATATATTAATTTTAATATGATCTTCTACTTAATAAGTTAACATATCCCTCATTATAACGTGACTCTATATATATATATATATTTATATATGTATGTGTGCGCATGCATGATAAAGAGAAAAGGTTAGGCAAAATGTGTGTGCAAAAGCAAAGAAAGAGGATAGAGAAGCATTGAAGCAAAGAGAAGAAAGTAAATTACACGCTAACAACTATTGAATAAATATTTTTAATTTTTTTTCCCAAAGGTCAACGGTTGAAAATAAAAGAATTGTTAAAGTTTTTGGTTGCCTGCTTGGACTTTACTTTGAGAAAATTCATACTAAGTTTATTTTCAATTCTTTCATTTTCCATTTGGTATTGTTTATGGGTTTGTTAGGTCAATTGAAGATATTTTTGCTTGAATTATTAATGTAGCTAACGTGTAATTACGTGATATGAAATGTAGGCGTATACAAATGGCGTGTCCGCGTACACAACACATCCAATCACAAATCTACCACTTCTATATTTAGTGCTTGTTTGAATATGGTCTGATTAACCGGAAATTGACAGTAAGAGGTCATTTATAATTAATTCAAAATAATGAGGGTTAATTGAAAATTAATAATGAATGGTAAAATTAACATTTCAGATAATTAATAATAAAAAAAAATTCAAAATTCATATTTCAAAATCCTCTAAAAATTAATATTTTTATTTTTATTTTTTCATAATGAAAAAATATTAAAAAATTATAAAGCAAAGAGCAATAACTAAAGTGTCTAAAAAAAATAATGCAAAAGGAAAAATAAGAAGATACATCTTTCTACAAATTAGACGATTTTGAAAAATCAGAAATTGATGATTAATCAGCTATTTTCAACTGCCATCTAAATCAACTTGTTTTTGTGAAACAGGATCGGCTCAGTAGCAATATGTGTAAAACAAATATTAATCGGCAATTTCTCGCCGTTATATGTAATGATTTGCGATCAGTTTTCGTATTGGCAGTTTTTTTTAGAATAACATTTAGATCCCAAATATTTCTTATTTTATCACTTAGATCTTTAATAATCACATGATACTTAAAAGAAAACATATTTTTGAAGCATTTACAATTATATTCATTCTATTACATAAATTGAAAGTTGAGGAAGAATTTGTATGTTAAAAATCACACTGATCCTTCTTTAACAGTTTTTAACATTAAAATAATAACCCAGTACGGCGATAAAAAATAAAAATAAAAATAAATTTAGAGACCTTAATGATAAAAGTGATAATTATTAGGGACGGAATTATCATTTTCTCTCTTTCATTTTCCCTTTTATGTGTGGACAAAAAGTAATATTGTCTCATAAATTGGGAAGCTTAATTAGAAATCAATAGTAAATTATTCCAATAACGATTTGCAATTTGTTGATGGTGGTTTCACTACAACAAAATTGATTTTTAGTGGCGAAATATTCGCCACTAAAAGTGCACTTTTTTCGCAATTTCGCCACTAAAAGTGCACTTTTTTCGCCACTAACGGTGCTAAGTTTTAGTGGCGAAATTTTTTTCACCACTAATATCTTTTGTGTCGCACTTTTATTGACGAAAATTAATTTCGCCACTTTTGAACATATGGTGAAGGTTATCAACGAAACCATTCATCGAATGAACCAACTTCTCATTTGTCCACTATTTTTTTAACCAACAAAATAGTTATCTGTATTTATATGAAAATAATTATATCAGTATATATTAATCGCATATCAATAGATAAACAAAAACTAATTATAAGTTGAAAAAAATTAAAAATGAATAAATGAGAAAAATTCAAGAAATAAAATAACACGCCTACTGACAATAAAATTTTACCATTTCGTGCGTAATTCTTGCAATAGACTTGGTATCCACGCAAACAAACATCTTTTATTTTTTCCGATTTGGAGAATTCACTTCACTTATATGAAATTTTATATTAATAACATGTGAGGAAAATAACTTTTCAAGTTACATTAAATACAATTTAATAAAGTTGAAGGTCTAGATCATCAATCTTAATTACTAAAATGAAATGACCCTCATATTCACACAAACATCAGGACTTTAACAGGCCTAATTTCCAAAAGCACCAGTACCCTAGGATGACCCTTCTTTCATTATTAGATATCTATATTCAATAATTTCAAAATATGACAACAAATAAAATTTTATTTATAGGAGGAAAGAGCCAAATGAGGAGGGAAAAGAGGAACTTTTATGCTACAAAAATATTACTACAGGCACCAACAATAATAGAGATCAACAAAGACAGAAGACACATTCAAATTCCTTTATCAGCCAACAATTTCTAAATAGATATAGGGTTACATAATAATAATAATAAAAAAATAAAAAAAAACTAATAATGTTTAAAAAAAAATTAGAAAGCAACAGCCAGCCCAAAATTTAGCAAGCAACATATCCATTTTAGCTAATTGCTTACTTGTTTTTAGGGAAAGCACCAAAACAACTTTGAGCACACAAACCAGGAAGTATACAATATTGTTGGCATAACAAGTGAACAAAAACATATAATAGAGAAGAAAAAGAAGAAAACTTACTTTTCTTCCTGAACAGATCTTGGGCATAACTCGACAGCATATTTCATAAGGTCTCTGTGACAAAAACACAAACACCTTATCTATTACCACAACAAAGCATTTTCAAAATATAAAAATGACACAATAGCTTACAATAAAACAGAAACATAAATCGTGTCTTCAATTACATATGTCACCGGTTCCTCCACGATCTCTCTCCTCTGGACATGATTCCAGCCATCTCAGTCTCAGGACACCTTATTGAATCAACCCCTTGTGCTATTGCAGATCACCAAAAATAATCAAACTCAATTAACCAAATTAGGTTCTTTAGGCAAAATAGACATATAGCCAAGCAATTTGATCGGCTGGTTCCAATTAGGAATAGCCAGCTGTTGTTGTTAGGGATGGCAGTGGGTAGGGTATGGTGCGGGTTTGCCATTACCAAACCCGCACCCGCATATGTATATAAATTACCAAACCCGCACCATACCCGTTGCGGGTTTTAATTTTCATTACCAACCCGCACCGCATATAAAATAAATTACCAAACCTGCATTGGTACCCAACGGATTTTTTGGCGGGTTTTTAAAATATTAAATTACTTTGTGTTCTTAATAATATAATTTTTTTAATTAAATAATTTATTTTTAATTGCTAGCTGTAGTTTTCACATTTGTTTTTCGTTTGACATATACAACATGCAATGTATGTATATACAGTACATAGATAACATAATGTATGAAAGACTCGGTACCATATGTTTATTTTTTCATATAAACATAATTAAAACGAGTTCTTCCCTTCATAATTATAATGATCTAAATTAGCCAACTCAATCGACAATAAACTAAAAAGTAATCACCAATCTTTGGTCATATTTTTTTATGCTAATTCTAATGAAAGTGATGCTTACAAAGCTCAAGTGGTGTAAGTGTAATGAAGAAGCAGGAAAGCTATTGAAGTTGCAGCAAACACTAGCTTGTTTTGCTCCTCTCCCGTTTCTGATCATATGAACTTAATCCAAATTTTTGTATTATAATTTTATTAACAAGTGTGATTAAAAAAACAATAATAGTCACGCAAAAAATCTTCAGATGGACAGGTTGCGGGCTGCGGCTGAATGAGAGTGTGGAACTGTGGATTAATGTTTTAGGTTTAGGTTTTGTTAGTTGTTTTTTTATCCGCATACCCGCAGCGGATACCCGCATTTTTTTTCTTAATTACCAAACCCGCACCGCACCCGCAGCGGGTTCTACTTTAAATTACCAAACCCGCACCACACCCACTAATATATTTACCAAATCCTACCCATTGCGGGCGGGTTTTTGCGGGTTTGCGGGTTTGTGGGTAAAATTGCCATCCCTAGTTGTTGTATATCCTTTGGTACATCAATCAATACAGGGCCAGGCCATCTAGAGAAATAAACTCAAAACCCAGAAAACTCAAATTGTGGAAATAGAAATAGACGCACACCTGAAAGATAACGATGTTCGAGCTTGAGGGTGAGCTGGTACCAGAGCTTCTTCTAGTACAAAGGCGACAAATGGCAAAGTACAAATGGGTTGTTGTCAAGAGAAAATGAAATAACACGCAAATTTTTTTATATTGTTCTTTGTTGTGAGTTAAGAGCTGAAGAGTTGAATCCGTGGATTTTTTAATGTGATGAGATGAAGATGAAGTTTTTGATGAAGGTGGGACGTTTTCAGTGCGAAAGAAAAAAAACAAGAAGGCCGTAAAAAAAAAAAGCCCCCAAATATCTCACTAAACTGACTAATTTAGTGGCGAAATTGAATTTCGCCACTAAAAGTCATATTTTAATGGCGAAATTCAATTTCACCACTAAATTTTCGATATAAAAAGTATAATTTCTTGTAGTATTTTCAATCCCTTAGAAGTCAGAATCCTAAAGAAGAGTAGAGTGAGTTTTACACTTGGCAGATAAAGCCCAAGGTCCTCATGAGGATGAGAGGTCAGACAGAGGGGCCCGGGTCTGAGGTGCAGAGAAGCAACCCGGGGCAGAACCACATGATAGGTTGGAAAACCGATCCGACCTGATAAGAAAGTATCAGACTCGACTGCACTGGAATGTTTGTGAAGATTGACCCGAGGTGGTCAGGTACGACCCAACATCACTCTCAGAGCAACATCGGCATCGGACTCGGTATTCAGAGCCTCGTGTCAGCCTCTGA